>BPLQ01009154.1:61326-139465 GCA_021605075.1 Caerostris darwini
ACAGATAGAGAAAATCGAAATATATTTTTTTAATGGAATGTGTGACCAGAAGTAGTAAGTGAAGAGGTACCATACAAGGAAAAAGTGCAAGTGGCATCACACAAGGAAGAAATGACAACAGGTAAAAGAAAGGTAAAGTATAAAATAAACAAACAATTTAATTATTAAAGCAACTTTAATAGGTTTCTGGAAAGAGCGACTACTAACAATAATACAAATTAACTAACTCCCCAGCACTGTGTTGGACCATGGCCGACTGCCTACTGGCAGGTTCCGAGATAAGAGATGATTTCTTTTTACGGGGGGGGGGCCGCCTATTAGCCATATGCGCAACGTTCTGCAGTCACATTACACCGGGACCTACGATTTAAAGTGGATTACGAACCACTAGAATCACCATGGTACAACAGGCACTTGAACCCGAAACTTGTGGCACCGAGCGCTAGAGCGCCAGTCACTCAGTCATCGGGCTCATAATAGTATTACAAGTTTTACAATTTCGGCGCATGGTTTGGAGTACATTAACAAAAATATCAGGCATGTTATGAACATTTTTAGTATGATACTTGTCTATAAGATACCTTGCTGTAATTTGTTTCAAATTTGTATACATTCGAATGTTTTAAGGGAGGTTCCATTCACCAATTAGTCTCCATTCTAACACAATATAGACCCAAATCACTTTAATGGAAACGTCAGTTGTTATCCCGATGGTTCTTACTGGTCACATTGGAGAAGAAGATGACCTGCTCCATGGCAACCACAATCACCAGATTTGCTATCTTCTTATAGGACTTATTAAGAGTAGGATCTACAAAATTCCCATTGAGTCCATTAGAGATCCAGTATCCAAATTGCAATTTGATGCCGGAAATGTAAATGACACGCCTCTGCGGGTTTGGTAATGTATGTCATTACATGTGTTATGAATCTTGTATTACTGTTGGTGGGCGCACTTTCGAGCACTTGTATTATCAGTAAATATTTATTATATTTTATTATAATTAATATTTATTTTATTTCAATAATTATCCTTAAAATGTTTATTTATTTTGGTTTAACCTGCTTTTTTCACTTACCTATTATCATATCTTCCATACTTTCTAGCAATTTCCGGTGCCATTTCTACACATTAAATTACAAAATCTTTTTATTTCATTATCTATACCTGGCTTTACATTATTGCTAAATATTTTAAAGACACCCTATATAAGCATTTGTGTGTAGATATTTATAATGGATGTGAATATAGTGAATGTAGGATGATTGATTTAATTAATGATTTATTAAATGAATCAGCCTACTGAATTGTTTTAATATTATTTCTTCAGGGCAAATCCATATTTTCTATATCTATAACTAATCTTCCGCCTCTATGCTGGTGATGGTCTCGTAAATCTGCCTGGCAGAATGCTTCTCCATTAGAAATAGTGGAAAAGGAGAGGATGGTGTAAACAAACCAGTCTCCATTACCGGAGGTAAAATTATGTTAGCAAAATGAGATTAATTTCTGATGACTTCCCCGTGTTGTGCTCTGGATAATGTTGAATCTGTTATATATTTGTTATTTTAGTGGCTAATGACATGCGTAGAATTCCCTGATATACATAATTAGTATAATAACTAATTTATAATTTCATTATTATCAATTAATAGACTTGTATTAAAATTATTAAGTATAATTGTAAGAATAAAAATATAATATAAAGTATACAAAAGAAATTTTAAAAGTTTCAATAGAATTAATATCATTCCTAATAGATAGGACTATTCCTAATAGATAGGATAGATTTTTTAATGAAGCTAAACAAGAAAATAAATAAAACTAAAATAAAATTAAATTTGAATGCGAACTATAATTATTTTTGTTTACAGGATAAATTTTCATTGCAATGGAAGATAATAATTTTAAATGATTGTTAAATAAAAGTGCATTTAAAATGCTAATTAATTATTTATTTATAACAATATCAAAATAATTTATTTAATTATAATAAATATAGATTGTTACTATTAACACATATTATTTGGAATAAATTTTAAATGAAGTTAGTTTAGAATATACGAAATTTATTGATACAAAAAGTTAACTTTAAATTCATTTAACTAAAAGTTTAACCTTATTACAGAATATCTAGGGGTTTTCTTAGAAGACTTACTGTACTTCTCTGTATTATTAGGAGAAATCGCTTTTGCTAAGACCCTAATCCTCTTCTTTCTTCGTCTCTTAATCCCTGCTTGGCAGTTCCTTAGTCTGAATATTATCCATTATATTGAGGTTATCATACGAATAAAAGAGAGAAATTCCATCTGCTAATTATACGACAGTCTCTGTGTACATCGTATTTTTTAAATGTTGGCGTTAATAATTATAAAAATGAAATTTCTTTCTCAAAAGGAAAATAAAATATTTTACAATTTGATCCATTTTGATGCATTTACTTAACAGTGAAAGCGTGCACGAAAATAAAAATAAGAAAAAACTATAGTAAAATAAAAAAGCAATTACAATTGCTATTTCATTGTCGTAAATAGTATAGTTGGCGGGACTGAATGGCCAGGTGTCTAGTGCTCTGGCGCTGAGTGTCACAGGGTACGAGACCCAGCGGTGCCATGGATGCTTATAGTAGTTCGGAATCCATTTTAAGTAGTAGATACCGGTCTCATATTGCTGTAGAGCGTCATGGAGGCAAGTCAGACTTCTGCCTACAAATGTTCCATCACAATGTAAGCTGCTCCATTTACCTTCAAACATGAGTCCATTACGGGTACGTGAGCTTGGTTAGATGTCTACCAAATGTGATAAGAAAAATAACTATAATTGAACCATCCATAGTTAAATACCTGCTTTAAGGGCTGAAACAGACTAATGGATCACATGTTAGAGGTGCTAGTCACAGATACGCGGTGCAAAGCATTTATGAAAGATGAATGTTTATTAGTTATTATGGATTTTTTTTTGTCTTTTTCTTTTAATATTATGCAATTTATGATTTTAATTATTAAAATGTAAAATTATTTTTATTGTAATTAAATCCTATTTAAAACTATCAACTTTTTGTTTGAATTCTTCCGACTTAGCCCCTTCTTAGTTTTCCAAACCATCTATGGTCGAACTATTCGTTACTCAGTTATTCGGCTTGTGATATATTGTTGTTTTCTTATGGTTCACAATGCAAATTAAAGTTATCCGGTGCTAGAGCGACAGTCAACTTGGTTTTTGAAACTCAGCAAGCTTTGGTTGGAATCTCGATATGTATAGCCAAATCGACAACCTTCCGTGTCTATGGTGATAATTGGAATGGGCCTTTTAAATGTGTAGCTTGGAGTGGCGGTTTTGCAATTGTAGTATATTCAGCTACAATTCCAAGACAAAAGGGCCTGCTACATAAACACAGAAACATTATCTTTCTTTGGAGTCTTGAACCAAGTTCCAAAAATCAAATCGTTTTCTATCAGAGCATTCTGGCCATGTAATACATAAGTAGAAAAATATCAAGCACTTATTTATAATCTGAAATTTTAATACAGGACTGAAAATATTAAGGCATTGAAATAATTAATAAACTATTCAAAAATAAAAATTCATTAAATTTTGCCCAAGAAAATTTCCAAAGTAATTTAGTGTATAATTTATAGAGAAAAGTTAAAGATAGCCATCTGGGCTCGTTGGAAGAACTTTTTGCCTTCATATGTAACATTCCTATTCTTAGCACATAATAGATTTAGAGAAAATTTGTAAATATAGATGGGGCACATACTGCTGACGTCAGTCAAGGGAGGCTGGCTCGTCTGTACACATCACTATCAAAATGTAAATAAAACTTTCATTTATATCTAAGGGAGGATCCGTCTCTTGTTTGGGTAATAATTCTTCTATTAATCATAAAAAAAATTTGCGTCAATGGATAAAGTGTTTTCAGTTAGGCTTCACTTATCAATTTTAAACTGAGCCCACATGGCTACAAAAGCCAAAACATTTCTCATTAGGCCATTCTCGCCATATTTTTCATTAGCTAGAAAGGAAGTTTTTAAATATTTTTCAATTTAAAAAAAAATGTGATAATATAACAATAAAAATACTTCCAGAATTTAATAACTAATTTAATAATAATACTAATTCAGAATTTTATTCATTAAATTATACTAAATTTCCCTTTAAATTTGGGATATAAATTTATGGGATACGTAGTGTAATTTAAAGGGTAAATCAAACCATGGTTTCTAGAAAGTTTGGTACATTTTTCTTGTATACAAAGGACTTTAATGCTTGCAAATTTATATTCCATCTCCAGCAACGGCGTAGACATGAAAACTTTCAGTTTGGTCTCAATATCGAGTTTTAATCTAGAACTTTAGATTGAAAATTAAAACAAATTCCACTATCCAATGGCGGCCGGAGGGCCAATTGGATAGTGGAGGTACCAAGGCCTAGCGCTCTGGTCCTTGGTACCTCTGGTTTCAATTTCGAATCCTGGCGGGGCATGGATGCTTATTAGTGGTTCGGAATCCACGTTAAACTACAGGTCCCGGTCTAATTAACCTAAAGAGGGCACAGAATGACCGTACAGCTACAAACCAAACTACCATCCAAAGTAGTTTTCACCAAGCCCTTCCCTTTTACAATAGTCAATAGGTTAAATATGTATTTATATTTTAAAATTAATAATGTAGTTTATATTGAAAATATTTGAAATATAAATGTATAATAATAATTTAAGATATTAATATATATAAATAATAAGAAATAGAAATATTGAAAATATTTAAATACTATTCAGAAATATAAATCTATTAAGTTGTGCCTGAAACATAAATTGAACAGACCTATGAATCATTTCTATTAGTTAATTCAAATATTTTTCTATAAATATTTAACAAATATTTTATAATATTTTAATAATGCATTTTTATATTTAAAAAAAATATTTTTTTTATTTTTTTATTTTTGATAATATACTACAATTATATACATTTTATTTACAAAAAAATGATTTTTTTCATTTATTAATATACGAGTACTAGAAAAATATTTTCAATAATATGTATATTATTAATAATATTTACAAATATTTAATAACTATATATTTTATATAATTTTAATATAATAATGATCTTTTTCTTTTCAAACATCTGCGTATATAAAACGTTGTCTGAAATTCTTAAAAAGAGAAAGCCATTTTATGTATGTTTTTTGTGCAATAGCAGTGCATTTTGGACAGATATTAATCGTTAGCTGATGGGGAGGGTTGTTCAGTGTAGTGACAAATTAAGGGAGGAATTTCCGGGCACATTCTTTAAATTCCCTCCAAAACAATGAAGCCCTCCAGTCTGGAAATTAAATAGTGTCTTAATTGGTGCACTTTAAAATGTTCTTTTTGTAACAAGATGAATAGTTCTCCAGAAAAAGCATTAATAAGCAGCCCTACTTACTTTGGAATGTACCTGGCAATATATTTCATGGCCCAAAATTGTTTTTGTTCTTTTATTTCTGTCAAAATAAATTTTTTTTTATCAACTTAAAAGAAAGTATTCCAGGTTTTGAATTTATATCTTCGAAGTTTTAAGTCTTATGTAGACAGAAATTTGCTCTAACTTTGAATACACTTAACTAGATTTCTGCATTCTAATTTATATTTAAAAAAAGGCGAATTTAAATTGGAAATTCACTGTTAGGAATAACTAAATAGTATTTTGCATCTTAAAGTAACTAGTGTTTTATGTATTTGATATAAGTTTTTATTTTAAAATATAAGCATAATTATTTTCAAAGTTTTGTTAAACAAGGCTAATGAATATAAAAGTAATCAATTATTAAATTGATTAATATATAAGTAAGATAAAATAATAACATAATATATATACACTCAAGAGCCAAAACATTATGACCACCTGTCAATAACGTGTTGTCTCACCTTTGGCGCGCAACACAGCTTCAACCCGCCTTGGCATAGATGCCACAAGTCCTTTGTAGATGGCCGGAGACAGATTGTAACAGATTTTTAAGCAACGGTCACGCAAATCCGATATATTGTGAATTGGTGGTCTTTGAACTCTGAGCTGCCGTCCCAGGACATCCCAAATGTGTTCTATCGGATTGAGATCCGGTGAGTTAGGCGGCCAGGACATTAACTAGAATTCAGCAGCATGTTCCTGGAACCACTCCAACACAATTTTAGCCTTGTGACAAGGGGCGTTGTCCTGTTGGAACATTCCATTTCCAGCTGGAAAAACAGAGGCCATGTAAGGGAGCAACTGGTCCGCAATGATGTTCAGATACCCTGTAGCATTCATGGTCTGCTCTATCACAACCACGGGTCCCAGAGACGCTCAAGAGAACGTCCCTCAAAGCATAATACCGCCACCACCAGCCTGTGTATGACCTACTGTACATTGAGGGAGCAACTGTTCGCCTGGAAGACGGCGTTGGCGATGACGCTTGGTCAGCAAAGGCACACGAGTAGGACGTTTGTTGCGTAGCCCCATATCCAACAGAGTCCGCTGAACAGTGTGCTCCGATACTTTTCTACTTGGCTCTGCATTGTATTGGGCTGTCAGCTGAGCCACTGTCTGGCTCCGGTTTTGCTTCACCATGCGAGACAGTCCCTTTTTCTTTGATAGCGTGTGGACGTCCAACACCATGTCGTCTACTGCTGGTTTCACCGTCATTCATCCACTTTGCATAAGTACTAACAACTATAGATCGCGAACAACCCACGAATTGTGCAGTTTCGGAAATACTTATTCCGAGCCTTCGAGCCATTACAATCTGCCCTACATAAAAGTCGCTTAGATCCGCAACATTTCCCATCTCACACAGAAGTAAGTGAAAGAATGATTCTTCAGACTCTCCAGCAGCAGTTAAATACCACTTCCACCTGATCACGTGCCTTCCACGTCATCCAGGCGAGTTCATTGCAAAATGTAGGGGTGGTCATAATGTTTTGGTTCTTGAGTGTATATATAAGTTGATTAATATATCTTGAATGAGCAAAAATTTATTTCATATTGAAATTGTTACAAAAAATTTCATTAAATTAAAAATTTATTAAATTTTATTTATGCATCAAATGTAAATCTGATGATAAAATAAAATTATGACATATCTTTTTCTTATTTTTATCTTCCCTAACAAAGTAAATGCAAAATATTTTACCTCTACGGGTTTAATAATTAAATATCTGCATTAGCCTTTCTTAAAATTTCAAAATCGGTGATGCATATATATTTTTTTTATCTGAAGCATAACTGTGATGGAACTGTTATTATCTTATTTATTGCTATAGATCTCCTATTTTATCATATGTGATAAGTCTATTGCCCGAGTTAAACCATATTTGTGTAACTAGGCTATTTTATTGCCATTTTTTACATTATCCCAACGCACCTTTTTTTACAATCGTCTTTTTAAAAGGACATTTTCTACATTTTATTTTCCATACAGAAACAATAAAAAATGGAGAACCTAGATTAAAGATAGTAAAAACTATAACTTCTAATATCAGAATATCTTGGTCTTTTTTATTCTATTGACCTCTTTATATCTCCTTTTTTATTATGTGTTCTTTCTACCTTTTATTTTTCCATCAATACAGTTTAGAAATAATAAGGAAGGTATAAACAACTAAAGATAGTAATAACTCTCACGGGCCTGAATGGCCGAGTGGCTAGCGCTAGGCACCACAGGGCTCGGGTTCAAGTCCCTGCTGTGCCATGGATGTTTGTAGGGGTTCGGAATCCACTTTAAATCGTAGGTCCCGGTCTAACATGATCGTAGAGAGTTGCGGAGGTATTGTTACTCCGTAGTTTATCTTCAAGCTACATGCACCTCCTTTGTAGTGCTAATTAAGTAACATCGGTGCAGCGTTTGCCTTCAGGCATCGAAGACAATTATCTAAGTGTTTGCCAGCTGCATTAGAAAAAAAATAAAAAGCTATCACTGTTTACATCAGGAGTTTTTTAACCCTTTTTGGTCCACTGATCCTTTCTTTTTGCACTTTTTATGTATTTAGAAGAAATTTTTTTCTATATTTCAGTTTTAATTTAGGTACTTTAGAAACAATAAAGAATGGAGAACCACTACTATAGATAGTAAGTTTATGACTGAGGAATTGTTGGCTTTTTTTTTTGTTCCACTGACTTTATTTCTTTAAATTAAATTTCTTTAAAAAAAAAATTAAATACAATGAATTATCGATTTTATGAGAATGATTTTTTTTTATTTTCGAGGTTGATTTTTTCCATGGTTTGATGCATCGTTGCCAAAACGATATAATTTTGGCGAAATATGCCGACGACGAATAGGAAAGTACAACACGTACATCAAAAATAATAATAAAATACCATAGTAAGAATTTTTTCACTTTGACTTATATACGGGTTTCGGTAAATTTTATGAAAATAAGAAGCACTCTGAGCTTATACAAGAATAGACTTATGTTCTGAAATATACGGTAATTTGTCATGTCAACACCATGATGGGTTTGTGTCATGTCAACACGATGAATCTACAAACTATGTCAGTCTGCCTAATATATCTTTTTTTAATCGCACTTAATTTTTGAATCACCCTGCATTTTGGCGTGAAAATAGCTCTCCAGAACTAAAATAAATATTTCGTTAATTTGATCCTTTGAATATAAAAACAGAACTTGCCGGCAATATGATGCATTGAAGAACATGTGCGAAGCCTTTGCGGACTAGATAAGAGATTTTTTGAGATTATTTTTTGGTGTTTGGGAGGAAATGGCAAAAACCTTACATCTGTCGGTTTGACGGCACTTCAGATTATAGGATAAAATTTACGGCTATAAGAGCATGATGCAATAATAACATACAAGGTGGTTCAAATCTCATATGCAGAATTGCAAGAATAGATCAAACATCAAAACAAGCAATTTTGACATATAATGATAGTCAGAATCGAGCTAGAAAGAGAAGTTGTGAACTCGTTGTTAGACTGACTTTACTTTTTCACGCAATGAGAAAACGTAAGAATGGCAGAGGTAATACATTTTATTAGGGAAATAGTATGGACACGTGGACAAAATTACAAAATCTGTTTAATAGAGTGACTGGCCATCTGTAGCGTAATCATCACGTAGTGGAAGGTGCAGAATGACAAAAACACCATGGATTTCTTAAGACAACGCCGGAAAAAGATCAGCCGCATCTTTTTTGGTGCCATGTAACGGATCGTATCCATCTTTTTATAGACGTAAATCAATAAATGTAAAAGGAATAAGTTCAAAGAATTTTGTCCCAATGCATTACACATGAAGTTCATGTCCGCAGTCTCTTGAATTGGATAACTGAGCAACCATCATGCCATATGTACCAGTTGTCATTTTTGCTATTCCAGATAACCAGTAATATTTTATGAAAAGATTACTCTATTTAACATTATAACTCTATCTGACATTTAATCTTTTATGAAAAGATTACTGACGACTGAAGATTATTATTGATGATAAAAATGGCTATCAGTGGCAAAATTGCTTATTTAGATCTGTAATACTATACCTTAAATTTTGCATGTGATTCTTAAATTGTCCTCTGTGTGGCACATTGAAATAAAATATATTAAGCACACAAATTTTATTGTTAAGAACTTATCGGTGCCAATTTTGCTGTTGTTTATGTTGAATGAAAATCAAAACAACCTATTATTTTTATTGGTCATCGGAAAACAACTAATAATGACATCCTAATTTATCATAGGTATTCATGTGAAAAAAGTTAGATTTAGCAAGAGGTCAAGAAAAAATAAATATAAATATTTTTATTATCATTCAAACCGTTCTAAATAAAAACCCTCGACTACCCTAAGGAAGGCGAAGATACCTTGGCGATAAGAACTCATAAGTTATGTTATTGTGGGATCTTAAAATACTACTTCTCAATATTTTTGATAAAATTCAAGAAATGCTACATTGAAATTAAACTATATACATAATTCTAATTAGTTATTTATTTTATTCTATTAGTTATTAAATTATATCAAAAGTCAAATTAAAAGAACTATATTTTGATCATTTTAGTTTCAGAACAATTAAAAAAAAATAATGCAATTCGTTTACGATTGAAAACACTTTGCCTATATACAGACTACATGCATTATCGGTATAATTAACATAAATTCGATGTCATATATCTTTTATTATATAAGACTTTCGCGTGCTTTATGCATATGGGACGTTTACAATAAATTATACCAGAATGGAGGTTTGATTGTGAAGTAACTCAAATGAATAAATAAATAATTTTAAGTTTGCAAAAGACGAAATGAAAATATATTTAATTAAATATCAGCATTTCTATAAAATTTTTCCATCATATATACATCTTTTATATCAATCTCTTTATTTATTGAAAATAACTCAACTTATAATTTTAAATTAAATAAAAATTGAATTTAAACTGATTTATTTCCATAATAATGCTTTAAAACTTTAATAAATGCTTTCTAATCAGTTAATACAGCACATATTGTGTACCAAAAATTCTTTCTTTATCCATCGACTCAAATATATAGTTATATTTCAACATAATACATGAGATAAATATTATTGAGTGCACTAATATATAAAGAAGGCGATTGAAGAGTAACGTAATACCGTAATTTATTAAGAGGGTTTATGCTTTCACCCCGTAATTCTTTAACGTTTTAAAGATATAGAAACTGATCCCTGTAACACTTCATTATTATCCAATACGTGGAGTGATCTATCACTGTTTGAAACAACTACCTTGTAATAGTTAATAAGGTTAAGTGCAGTGTCTCTTTGAATAATTCGCTCTCTAGACGATGATTAATTCTCTACAGACTTTCAAATAATCATTATTTATCGAAACGGTATAATGGAACTATTGTAAAGCATTTTATGTATTCAAGTACTTTACGTTAGGAAACTAGATTTTCAAAATAATCACTATTTCATTCTGACACGCATGTGAACATATTTATTAAAATTATTCTATTTCGAAACGCATATACATAAAGATATATTCATATACATTTCATTAATTATCAAAATCCACAAGGATTTCAGAGTTTTAAAATTTATAATGTTCCTTGCAATTCTTTAATTTTCAAGATTTATACATTATGCATCAAACTTTTTAAATCGCATGCATTTACATATGTAACGTACATATATGTTGCGCTTATCTTAGTTTTCGTAGCATTTAATACAATTAAAAAATTTAGGAAACTACTTACCGAAAATTTCTTCCAACAATGGAAACAAATAATTCACTGTATATCAGAATACTTAATATAGCTACTGCAATCCACCTGCGATGCCTCCTTGATAGCGCTGAATATGGTATATATCTGCTTTCTAATGGCATAGGACCTCATATCAAAGTGTCAGACATTTGAAAGCAACATCAAGTAAGATAAAATAAATTTTGATCAAATATATAAATTAATGTTAATTATTACCCAAAAATTTCAGAAAAAATTAACATTAAGGAGTTGGATAAGTTTTATTTACTAAATTACTTTGGCCAGAATTCAAAATTATACTGAGCAGTATTGTCTTATAACGAGGAATGAATACTGACAGGTGCTGATATACTAACCGGTGTACTACAGATTCATTTAAAAGACAACATTTAATTACAGCATTTATCAGTGTGATGAATGTAACCCCTTTCCGCCCGTCTTTATAACTTAAAATAGCAGGAGTTTAAAACCAGAGTTTATCTTTAAATGTTAATGCATAATATGCTTTAAGTAGGTTCTTTCCCATGAAAAAGTTCAACAGCATTGAAAACCATGGATTTAGATTTGGAGATTGTTCTGACATAAAACAGAGGTGGAATTAGCATTTTATTTTATTTATTTATTATTATTATTATTATTATTTTTTTTTTTTGTAAAATCATTGCACAATTTGCAATTTTGAAAATTTAGCGTATGTCTGAAAAGAACTGCATTCTGCATTGAGAATATTGTTTAAAACAAAAATATGCCTTCACAATCTATATGAAGGATATTTCCAACAAAGATGCATACTTCATTCTGACTGGAGAATGCTGCCGAAAACACTGATGTGCTCGCAAAATCTAGGATGTGCTTCCAGGATCCTATAAATTCAGCCTAGAGAAAGTTGTAAAAAGACACTGATGTGCTTTCAAGATCCAGGATCCTATTTCATTCAGTCTAGAGAAAGTTGTAAAAAACACTGATGTGCTCGCACAATCCAGGATGTGCTTCCAGGATCCAGGATCCTACTTCATTCAGCCTGGAGAAAGTTGTAAAAAAACACTGATGTGCTTGTAGAAACAGGATGAGGGAGATTCCCAAAAAAGTTGCATCTTCATTCAGCTTGGAGAATAATGTTAAAAAAAAACTGATGTGCTTCCAAATCTGGTTAAAATGAATGGTGTTTTGTTAGAATAAATGGTAATTTCTTGCAGTCAAATTCACAATTATATTTGTACGTTTTTTAATCCATCTGAAAACAGTCCCTCCGTGGCTTATTCCATAGCTATCAATGTCTACTTAACAGAACAAATAAATTGCATTGTGAAATTTCCTTATTCATCATTATCTGTAATTAACTGGAAATTATGAAGTGCCCAGTTCTAATTACACAAAAATTGCCAGGTACTTGTATATAGAAACATCAGATTGCTTTAAAGTTCGTGCTATGGTGCCGCTTTTAAAGTTGAAAATTTCCTCACCTAGATCGGTGGCTACATTCATCAAAATTATATTGATAACATACCTTCAATTTACTACCCTTCTAATTTGAATATATATTAATTTGACAAACAAATTTTTAAAAAAAATTCGAAAAAGTAATTAGTGCATGATAAAAATAAATTACTTTATAATATCGATAGTACGGTGTGTAAAAGTTTTAATTATAATTACTTTGCCACACAAAATAATGGCGTCTTAGAATTCATCGTTTATTTGCAGTGTTTAGTGATTAATCAAGTGGAAATTTTTCATCCTATTTTCAAGGTATTTTTTCTTTTTGATTTAACCATTACTATTTATTTGAAAAATGTGTATAGTTAATTATTTTTTCTTTTTAATTTGCTAGAAAATTTTATGGCGGTTTTCAATTTTTCTTTTAGTTTGTTTTTGTGTCGCCTGCTAATTACAATAACTTAGAAGGCATTGGCAATTGCAATTCTATACCGTCTAACCTAAATTTAAACGTTGAAAAAATATTTTATATTACCATTTCTAACGTTCTATAAAAACATTTTAAATTAAGTAATTAAGTAAATTAGAGAATGATTTATGGTATACGCTAAGAAATAATTATAGTTCTAATTTGATTTTGGAAAATAATTATCAGAATTACTTGAAATAACTAAAATATAACTGTGAGTTATAACGAATTTCTAGATTAAATTGCATAATATTTAACGTGGTTAAGGAACTGATACGAAGAAATACAAACAAAACTGTATGACAATTACAAACTTGGCATTAAATTACTTTATTCTTAATAGTCTAGGAGACTAACAATTCCATTGGTATGATGATGTCATTATTATTTAAATGTCGTTAATCAAAATATCGTTGTTGACACAGTGATGCGATTCTTTGTAATACACCAGTTTGATATTAATTTTAAGCTGTATGTGTCTTATAAAAGATAAAGTGGAAAACTATTCATTTTTCAAAGAAAAAGGAATTTTTTTTTGAAAAAAAGCCCATTTTAATATGTTTATCATCATTATTGGCGCAACAACCCCATGGTGGGCCAATGCCATCTGCCTACTGGCAGATTACGATAAGTTTTTTTTTACGAGGTAGGGTTGTCTGCCCTATGCCCAACAGCCATATTAGTCCGGGACCTACTGTTAAAAGTGGATTCCGAACCAATACAAACATTATGGCACTGCCGAAATTTGATCCCAAAACCTGTCTCACCGAGTGACAGAGCGCTAGTCACTCGGCTATTAGGCTGCAAATGTATATTGGCTTCATTAAATTATGTTATGATGAGGATATCACTTTTTATGCTAGAAATCTAGGGAGGAAAATACATGAGAATATAGGAAATGGAATGCTTCAGAGCTTTACCTTTGCATGTGATGATAACCAAAGGTGTACCGGCATCAAACGTAAAGGCAAAACATAGTATATATCTTGCTATCGAATTATGTATGGATGACAAATAAAGTAAGCATCCCATCACTGCTCTGAACGTCTTCAGATTCGTCGTCCTTGGTATCGAATCTAATCGACGTGGAACTCATCATTGAAATCAATTCTACTCCATTCAATAATATTCCAGTCAAATGAGTTGAGAAGCACTACAAATATGCTCGTAATTCTTTAGAATTAATGTACTCTGGACCTTTTAAAATCGAATATCAATAACCATTGTGGTTACTGGTGTCCCAGAAAATCTACAATAACGAATCAAGTATTTTGAGAACTACTTTGATGACTGCTCTCTTCAGAAGTTCTTTCGCATTTATTGGTGGATTGCTGCCTTGTGTGTTCTGCCGTGTTTTAAAAATTTCTCACCAGAATTTCAACCCTGTTGTCATTAATATCTCAAATATTGATATATATGTTCATATTGTATTGGATTTCTTATATGCAAGATATTGCAAATGATTAGATGGAATTGAATCGACTGAAAGTTATGTCTTGAGTTCGAATTTCTCGTCTTTTACGTACACTCCTGATGTTCAATTCTGATGATTTGGAACTCCAGCTATTCCTTTACTGGTTATCAAAATTTAATCATTTGCTTATTAGACATAAAGGTACTTAAATAAAAAGTTTGTTATAATCAAACAAATTTTTGTTTGTGAGTAGTTTTTTAAACGTATATTTATATTAGTTTATAATTAGATATTAATTTATAGTTATATATTAGTTAATTACATATTAGTTTTTTAAACATTCGTTATATATGTTTTAAATGTATTTTTTTAAGTCATTCATTTTTGGGCAAATGTTTTTTCAACTTACGAATAAGAAAATTTTCTATTTACTATAGTACAAAATTGGTCTATTACTATATAAAAGTATTTTTCAAAGCGCATTAAATCAAACATAAAAATAAAACTAAAGTTATAAATTAATCAGAAATTATCTCAGTGAACTAGTAGTTAAGTAACAGAGCAATTATTAATAATAGTTTAACAAAAAAAATATTTTGTTATAAAACTTCGATAAAATGTTTTCTTTAAAATTAAATATTCTATCAAATTCTCCATTATTAATTAAAATTTATTACACATTTACAGAAAATAACAATAATTATTGTTGAAATATTTTAATAAATCTCTTAATAATAAATGAAATACTTTAAGACAGAAATAATGAATTCTTTGAATTCAAACAAAGATAAAATTCCAAATAAAAATTTAACCATGTTTTTAACTTTATATTATTATAAATATGAATGAATACATGATAATATGAATTAATAGAGAAATATTTTAGTGCAAATTCAACTTCTTGTGCTATTTTTTATCCCAATACAGTAACAGAGATTTAACTTTTATTTCATTCGGTTGGACCTAATTAATTGCCAAAAAAGAAAGAAAGAAACATCCAGAGTGGAGGCATAAATTGTATGGTTCTTTCAGACATGGATGTACTTTTCCTAGTTAAGGCACATTTACGAAGAACAAAACATTGGTTTCTAACTCACAGTGTTTTTTTGTCTTTTACTTGACTTTCGTTTTCCAATAAAGTAAAGAATTTAAAACAAATATTATTTTATATATATTTCTGGTCTATTCGGAAAGATTAGGGTTTAATTGTTTTATTAAAATTGCTGTTCATATATATATATATATATAGATGGATAGATAGATAGATAGATAGATGGACAGACAGATAGATGGGTGGAAAATAGATATATGAACATGTGCATTACATAAATATAAGTGTATGTGTAGTAATTTATTTCAGCAGGGTTATCAATTCAATTAGAGAAAGTACTTCTATTATGAACATATGTAATCTTTTGAATTTTTTTTTTAATTGAAAGATAAGGAAATTTGTTGCTAAAACGATAAATGAGATTTTGTTTTGATGTCAGTTTTAAGGGAAATATTTTAATTTCTTCAACTCATATCCTGCTTTAAGGGTTTTGTATTATTTATTTTCTTTTAAAAAGCCAGAGTAGTAAATAAAAAATAAAAAAATACTAATTAAGAACCTTATTTTAAAATACGTTATATAAATAAAAAGATAAATAATATGACAACACAATATATATGAGAAAATAAGAAAAAGGCAAAAAAACATTTTGTAATATACACGAGAATGAATATTAGTAAACAGGTCTATGAGGGTAAATCTATACCAAAACTTTTGATTTTTTTAAATATTGACAGTGTCTAGATTTTTGTACGCTGAAAATACATCTTTCCTCGTCATGAAACACAAAATACGAACTTGATTCCTTCTGAATTACCTAATTAAATAAAATTGGAATATAAATAGCCAAAAAAAAAAAAAAAAAAAAATGCAGAAATTCTGAAAAACATAGAATGGAATTTCTTGAACGTGTGCAGTTAATATACAGATGGATTCACATTCGAATCTGCTGATTCGGCGTAAGTCACTGTCACTGCTTTCAAAAACGAAGCGATACTATGCTGATTCTGACAGCCTATGGGTCATATCTGCTTATAAGGATTTCATAATCAAATTGTTTGGTGTAAGTTTTTTACATAGAGTAGTAATACAATAGAGCTCTTGTGGTTGCCAGTTCGAGACAAACGTAATCTTCAAATGATCATGATTTTTACAATCGTCATTGTCCACTGCCAGCAGTGATGTTATGGCATGTCACCTTCATGGTCACTCTGCCATTACTTTGTACCGGAACTGGACACTTTGCTTACTTGAATTACAGAAGGAAAAGAAGCTTAGATTGCACACTGGAATATTATGCACTCATCTAAAATTAGTTTTATGAATGTATTTCAGGGTTTTATACACAGTAAAGTCACATTAATGGGACCACCTGTCAAAAGCCAGAATATACACTCTTGTATATTCTGGCTTTATGTGGAGTGTGAAATGTGGTATAAAGGGGTATTTAAGTGGTGTTAAGTGAAATACTTTATATACACTCCACTGCAATGTACTGCCCCCTGCCTTTTGTGATTGGTTATTTTACGTTGACGTCGAAAGTAGGTGGTGGTCACATAAATGTGACTGGTCTGTATAGTTCAACAGGTGGGCTGAAACATAGATGGTGCTAATAGTATTAAATCCCTGTGATTTTTAGTTAGCCCTAACCTTCAAAAGACACGTGTATAAATTTGACAGCTGTTGCACTATTAGTATGTCAGTTATAGCATTTTTAGTGAAGTTATAGCAGTCCACTCGGATGACTGTCGATTGGACTCCGGTGTGAAATGTAGGAGCCCTGTTTCATCCATTGTCACTATCGACGCAAAAATTCGGGTTTATTACGAATGAACAGCTCCAAACACTGCTTAGAATCATCAATTCGTTGTTGTTTGAGCTCGCGCGACACCCAGTTTGAACAGAGCTTTTGCATATCCAAATATTCATTCACGATATGTCCAACACGTTCCTTTGATATCTTTAGGGTCACAGCTATCTCAATCAACTTCACTTTACGGTTATCAGAAATTATTTTGTGGACTTTTTTGATGTTTTCGTCGGTAACACCCTCTTTGGGGCGTCCACTGCGTGCATCGTCCTTGGTGCTCATTTCGCCTCGTTTAATTTTAGCAAACCACTTCTCCACGGTTGATTTTCCTGGCGCAAAGTCCGAATAATGTTTATCAAGCCAAGCCTTGGCTTCAATAGTATTTTTTTTAAGCCAAAAAGCAATGCTTTATTAGCACATGAAATTCCGTTTTATCCATTTTTTCAAACTAACAAAAGTTGCTTCACTAAAAATGCTATAACTCACATACTAATAGTGCAGCAGCTGTCAAATTTATACACGTGTCTTTTGAAGGTTAGGTCTAACTAAAAATCATATGGATTTAATACTAGTAGCGCCATCTATGAGTTAGCCTAGGAATATTTCAGCCCTCGTGTTATGTCTTTTTTTTTTCGCAATTGTTTTACTATTGACTGTTATTTCTCTAGTATTTTGTTGGCGCGAAGGAAATAAAAGGTCTACTTTTAAATTGCGATTTTCAAAAAGAACGGTTTGTTTTTTTAGCTGTAAATAAATGTTTATTTAATTTTTCTAAAAATGTATTATTTATATTCTATTAATAATTGGTCTTGTGTAATATTTTGCTTCCATACTGATTCAATAATAAAATATGAATTTGTTGTAACATTTCATTATATTTCATACAAAATGATGATAGCTATAAACAAAATAACATTTTCAGTATCTTTTTTATCTTTATTAAGAACGTAGTTAAATAAATGTATGACTTGAGAAAAAGAATTTCATCCATTTCTGAGAATTTTCAGAATCACATCGTAACATGTTTAAGTTTCCTAAATAATAATATTAAAAGACGCCAAGCGGCGATACGTGGCCAACTCTAGTAAGAAAAAGACTGTAGGTGTTTGTCCCAATTTTCCGTTTCTTTAAAATAGAGGAACGTGCTCTATTTTATTACTACTCTTTGTTTATCTCCCAGAAGAGTTCCTGGAAGACAATGTCTCCCCTTCATCACTTGTTGGTGAGGTGTTCGTAGTACATACAAGTGGAAGACGTAGCTCACTGATTTACCAGAAAAAAAGTATTCTGTGCATAATGAAAATTCAGTGTGCACACATTAACTGATGCATATTTTTTTTTCTGGAAAAAGAATAATTCGTCATTATTTTGTTCACGGTGTTGATTTTACCAGTTTTTATTGTTAACTACAAAATATAATATTCTTAAGTTGCAATCGCATCATTAGAATAACCTTTCCTCTATTTTTACTACTTGCATAAATTTTTTTATGCAAAGTAATTTTCATTTCTTTTTTTGAATCTACGAACATTTCAATTTCTAAATGTGTTAAAATTGAAAAGATTTTTTTTCCCGATGCAATAGTAAAGTATTTTTAGTATTTATTATCCTTTCCAATAACAGAGGATAGTAAAAATGGTTCAATTTAATATTATTTTCAGATATTTAATTCAATGGCATTTTTCCTTTGCAAGATATTAGATTACATGTGAAAAAAATCATATTATTTCAAATTTATCTTACTTTAATAAATCAATATTCATATCACTGAAATTAATTTTATCCCTTAACGAAATAAATAAAAATTGAAAACTAAGGGGTAATATTCGGAATATTCGGTGAGTAATATAAAATTGATTCAAAGTAAAATTCAATTATTTTTAATCCAAAACATACGGAATATACGGACAGCAGGATAAATAAATCGATATTGATTTAAAATAATGGAGAAAAATATTTCGTAACGTTAAATTTTGGTATAATGTATTTCTCAACGTATGTTTTTAAAACATCTATTCTTATTTTTTGTTTTCCCTTTATTTATCAAATACGATTAATTTTTTTTCAAAATTTCCGTATTTCAATTTGAATATTTGAGTAAACATCTCACAAAATTGGTTAGGCATGCACTTTAGGATCCTATTTGTTTAATTGGCGATTTTTCCCTTCGCTGTTTTCGCCAAGTTCCTTCCTAAACAAATAAAATGACCGTGACCGTATTTTTTTCACTGCTCTTTGGCGATTTCATTTACGCGGAAAAGAATCTTGGCGAAAGTGGAACCCTAAAGTGCAATATCCCAGCGCAATTATAATTTTCTTTAAAATTATACATTTATTTTGTACAAAATATTTATTTCAGCTGTACATTATGCATTTTTTGTTAAATAAATTGACTTTTTTAATAAAAATATTCAGTGTTACATTGAGATTTAGTGTAGGAATAATTTATTACATACTAGAACTAATACAATATTTCATGATTTTTTTACTCTTCACAAGACAGTTAATATGTGTAATAAATGCAATTTCCCTGCCCTTTATGGAATGTAGGTAGTTTTTAATAAGTGCTTTTATTTTAGTGTGTAAAATGGCGCTAATATCTTTATTTGGCTTATAAATTGGCGTTGTCTTGCTCCAATTTGCAATAAAATGTGACCTAATATGTGCTTAGCAATATTGTTTAGAGCATAATTTAGAAAATTGCATTACACGAATTTTAAATGGGATTATTAAATTTCAGGTATATTTTTTATCTTTTTTTTAAAACTTTTGTGTTAACATTAATAAAATTAATTTAAAATTGAAATATTAGAAGATTTTCTAAAAAAATAATTGCTATAAAAATAGTTATGGGCAAACAGTTTTGCTTCCAATTGAAGCTTCCAAAAGAAAGTAAAACACTCGTATGCAATATTTAAGCAGACTATATAAATTTAAGCAGGCAACCAAAAAAAAATTTAATAAAAGACTTGCTTCGGTAAGTGCATAGCTCACCAAATTTAACAGAAAAGAGATTTAAATGTAAATGTCATCAACAAAAGGGATAATTAAATGTAAAGGTACATAAAACTCTACAATCAGAGCGGCAAGGGTAAGTTTACTATAAAAAGAAAGACAGAAGAGGCTATCGTATACATTATCTGTTTGTTTAAGTGAGATATGACTAGGAGAAATCATATGTGACTTTTACATGTGATTAGATGATTGGAAAGCTTATGGATGAGCATTGAGTAACAAGTGTAGCAAAAAATTACGAATCGACAAAAATATCATATCACGAGCTTGAAAAATCTTCCAAATCACAGGTACAGTTATATAAAAGTTTGGTGGTGGTCAGCCACGAGAACCAACACCAGTGGACGATCGATATAGTGTCCTGCAGGTGAAAAGAAATCGATAAAAGTCTGCAGAAAACATTGCCCAGCAGATGTGTATGACAACGGGATTACAAGTATAGAGCTTGTCTGTAGCCAAATGCCTTCAAAAAGGTTCTGAAAGCTGAATTCCGTCTACATCTTCCCAACGTAGACGTAGATTTGATATGCTCAAAGAATACAAACTCTGTGCCATTAGAGTAACTTTCTTTTTAATACGCTTTTATTAGTTTCACCTGCATGTTTGTTTGTTTGTAACTCTTTGGGCTTGATTTTGCCCTACTTTAAGCGATCAGATTAAATTTAAACGTTGTAGACTTATCAAGGACCGACGACAATAACGTACTGACATTCATTTTCTCGTCAGTAATTTTATTCTTATGATTAACTCTAAAAGCGTGTTCGTTAGTTTTTTAAACTATAACTTATCACAGAGGAATCAATAACGACAAAAAGTTTATTATCTCATTGGACCATCCATCTTGGACGACAATAAGTTTATTATCTCATCACGATTAGGATCGCCAGGATTAGTAATTTTATTTATGAAGAGCAATTTAGCCCATGTAAAATGAAAGTACCTAAGACATTCAAACCTACGTGGGACAGTGGCACAACGGACAACGCGCCTGACTACGAATCAGGAGATTCCCTATTCGAATCCTGGCTGGTTCGACATATTTGCATTTAGCCTTTGTTTCACTCACAATTAAATTATTGTAAGAACTATAGTTCCAGTAATCCGTACCGGGACCTCATTTAAATATTATAGTTTAAAAATACTAAAAAATACGCTTTTAGAGTTAATCAAACAAAAAAGTAAAAAAAAATATAGTTTAAAAACACTAAAAAACATGCTTTTGGAGTTAATCAAACTAAAAAGTAAAAAATAAATTATAGTTTAAAAACACTAAAAACACGCTTTTAGAGTTAATCAAACTAAAAAGTAAAAAATAAATTATAGTTTAAAAAAACTGAAAAACACGCTTTTCCAGTTAATCAAACTAAAAAGTAAAAAATAATTGTTAATATAAGAATAAAATTACTGACGAGAAAATGAATGTCACTGTTCTAAAAGCGTGTTGTGCTGTATATCAATCGTTATAATTTTTCACTAGTTTCATTCCGCAATGCAGAGTTAGTTTAAAAATGTCATAAAGCACCCCAGGCTTTTAGAACAGTGACATTCATTTTCTCGTCAGTAATTTTATTCTTATGTTAACAATTATTTTTTACTTTTTAGTTTGATTAACTCTAAAAGCGTGTTCGTTAGTTTTTTTAAACTATAATTTATCACGGAGGAATCTTTTCATTGTCACACACGATTCTCAATGCCTGTTGATATGGGGAAGGCTGAGGTTATGAAATTAATACTTTAACATCTGAGATTAAAGACCATTACGGTAAGCCTGTTGTTATCATATGGGGAAGAATTTGATGAATAATTGGATTTAACTTCTAATTTTTACGTTGGGACTGTTACAGGAGAACGATAATAAATGATCCTCCAATAAAAGTCTGTTTCTAGTTGTTATTGGTGCCGCCTGTGTTTTTATGCACGACAATGTCAGGTCACGTTGTACTGCTGAGGAATTTTAAGAAAGTGAATAAATTAATATAATTATTTTCCACCATATTCTTCCGATTTAAATCTTATAGAGCATATGGGAAGCACTATTAGGAAACATTATTTCATGTATTTCAAGAACCCAAACATCCAACAACTCAAATATGTATGAGAATTGAGTATTCTTACTCAAACAACTATGGTGTAATCTGGTGGAAAGAAATGGATACAAGTGACCATTGCAATTAAATGGAATCATATCCCTTACTAATCCACTAAATTATGTCCCTTACTAAGTCTACAAACGTTAAGATTTCATAATATTTTTATTGATTCCATATTGTATGCATTCTATTCATTTTGATGTTAGTATGATTTCTTTTTCTTGCAAAAAGTACTTTCTCTACATTCTAAATTTCCTGTCTCCCAGGCAAGCTCTTGCGAATTTATGGTGAAGAAAAATTGTCTCTGCTTCTGCATATGCATGATGCCTTAGAGATCTAAGTAATACCTTTCAATAGTAACTATAACTAAATTTGAAGCTATAACCAAACTACATGTAACCTGATTACATGCCATATCCAACAATCTGCTTCTCTGCCTAATAAATGCTATTTCGCCTTTATCACCCATTTATTACACATATATTCAATTGCACACGAGGGATATGATTAATCAATGGATGATTTATAATTGTTCTGCAGCAATTACGACAAATGAAATCACATTTATATATTACATATACATTTACATATACATTTATATAAATTTTATGAAATTCTATAGAAATATTTAATTTATTAATACTTAAATACTTAACAAGAATCCCTGTTGAATGATTCAGGATTGTTAGTTATAATATTTCTCTGTATGAACGCAGAGGGTGTTTTAGATCTGCAAAGAACATTCAAATTACTTTAATTTTACTCCTGATCACACGTGCATTTCTATCCGTAACATTAGTAGTGCATGTTAAGAAATTATGGTCTTTCTCAAAATCACATGAAAAATTTTAAAAAATAAACACTCATACTTATATGTAATTTAATCTAAAAAGGAATCCTTATAGTTATCTGAAATGTACTAAAAATAATTTTAAAAATTCAATGTTTCAAAAGTGGGTAATTTCGAATTTTCGCCTGAATTTTTTTGTACTTTGTATTAGTATATAAAAATTTCCACATTTTTTTTTTTCCGAAAATTTTTGGCGCATAAAATATTTGGATTGTATAAAAAGTCACATTTACTTTGCTAAAATTGCATTTATTAAATTAAACTATTAATAAATAGTCTATACTTAAAATATGTATTGGGTTAAAAAATTTGAAAATAAACTCTGATTAAAATAATATTGGAAAGTAATATTAATATTCTGTAGTTTCATTTCCAATAACGTTTCTAAACATAGTTATTTAAATAAAATTCATTTTATCATTAAAATTTTTTTGGTGTTATTAATTATTGTATCCACAAATTAAATATATATTTTTTTAACAAATTACAACACGATTACAACAAACTCGTTTCATAAATTTTACGTTTAAAAAAAATCTGAAATATATTTAGTAAAAGAATTCTAAAGTCTAAAAAAAATAAAAAAAAAAAAATCGAATAAAGGGGTATAAATTTCCTTATTTATACCTTATCATTTCCCTATTTTAATTTCCTTATTTATTTCTTATTTTTCTTTATTTATTTCCTTATTTCTTTTCAGAATAAATTTCCGTTCCTCCTTATTTACTTATAGAAGCAAAAAAGGAGTATTCCAATAAAAAGTAAAAAAATTGTTGCATAAATTTTATGTTTAAAGCAAAGTTGAAATATATATGGTAAAAGAATTTTAAAATGTAAAATCAAATAAAAAATAAGAAATATTGCATTAATAAGATGATGTGAATTCCATAATTTTGATTTATTCTTTACGAAACTGGTAAAATTCAAAAGCTATCTTTATTTTCATTTTGAATTTTTACCATTTTCTAAATATACTGTTGGATTACACTTTTTAAAAGAAACTTTTGAAATGTTTAGTAGCCATAATATGAATTTTTGAACTAGAGTTTCGTGACTCAAAACTTCAAATTTCTTTTTTAAATTTCATTATGCTTTTCAGGGAATTAAAAAAAAAAATTTGAGATACAAATTTCTTTGTAGTCAAAAGCATTTTTTAGAATTAATAAAGGAAGAATTAATAAAGGAAATTAAAATATAATGAAGTCATTTAATAAAAATCCTTAATTTTGTAACCCATTCAAACGAATAAATAAAATACTATTTATAATTAAGCATTCCGAATAAACGTAAAACTAATATATTAAGATTAATCTTAATTTTATTGGGATTAAACAAATTCACAGTAATAAAAACCGTGTGAAATTATTTAATCTTAAATAAAAGATTTAATTTAAAAAAAGCTTAATTAATGCTAAATAAATACTATATGTTTTGATATCAAAATGATCTTTTTAAAAAAGTAAGGGAATAACCAGCTACATGTAATGAAAAATGTTAAAAAACTTTATATGAGGAATTCTTATTTTAAATATAATTACTCACTATCTCCCTTCCCTCTGCAAAAAATACGAAAATGTAATTAAAGTAGTTAGAAATTTATAGAGAGATCCGGAGGAACCTCATCTCCAGTAGGAAAATTTTGATAAGATGAAGAAATAAATTAAAAAATGGGTGCTGTTGACAACATGACAATTAGGGAGTTTAAACTATGGTACTTGAGGACAAAACCTGAAATAGGATAGCAAACTTGTCAATCGGTATTCTTATTTTCTATAATTTCTTCACAGATGGTAGGATTTTGGAAGGGCATCACTAATGCTTTTCAGTCCTTTTAGAAGTAGAAGTGTCATTAGGGTGTTACTGATGACTGATTTGTTCGTGGAAGGTTATGGTGTGATCTTGTATCTCTTTGGATACAGGCTTGAGTAATCAGGAAAATTAATAGTGAGGGTTACTTTTGTTGCTTGTGAAATTTCTTGATTGATGTTAAAGAATGGATTGCCTTTTCCTGACTTTGGAAAAAGCCCTTTAAATTTCTTGATTGATGTTTACGAATGGATTGTCCTTTACTGACTTTGGCTTTTGAAAAAGCCCTTTAGTATTTGAGGAGGTTATGCGACCGTTTTTGACAGCAATTTAGGCAGGTGAGTTTGGGAATTTTTTTTTTTGCATATTCTTGTTTTATGTTTTTTTCTGTTTTCTTGTCTTATGTTTTTTTTTCCTTGAGACATCTGATGATACATCTACAGCTGCCCTTAGTATAATGAAAAAAACTGCAGCTAAACATTATACAGTGACGTTTTTTCTACTACAGTTTTCCACTATGATGGTAAAGTAGAATAGACTTTCTATCTTGGAAATTGTTGTTACGCTAAAGTATTCATAGCTGTGATAAGAAAATAGAAAGATTGACTTTTGACGTATTTTTTCTTAGTTCAAAGCATTATGGACACACAATCCCGTATTAGTCAATTTTATTTTGATGTGTATCCACAGATAAACCCTTTGGAGCAATTACCAAAAGTTATTCGGCTTAATAATACAGCATCCATACAAGTTCCGGCTGAAAAGCCATACAGTTCCTGTAATTGCCTTTCGTTTAAGGATATAACTTTGCCTCAGCAGTGTCACACGTGCCCACGGAATAGAATCAGTATCTTCTTTCTTTTCTTTTTCCTTCAGAGTTGGCATTTCTCTCGGAAGACAACATTAAACTTGTTAATTATTGGGATCTTGAAAGAGTGATGTTCCTTTTCTTTATAGGCCATTCTGTCTTTTTTATATTGAGAGAGAAATTCATTACAATTCGGGTCTTGGTGCTTGCTCTTGCTTTCTTCTGGATTACTGTTAATATCCTTAACATTTAGAATTTTTGGGTCAGAAGATCTGGGCATTTCCTGAGTTACTTTCGTATTACTGCTAGTCTAGGTGGGCTTTGAATTCATATTCTGAAAAGAACTTGAATCCAAAGGTGGAGTGAATAATTTAATGTGGAGTGATGGCATATTAATTCTAATATGTGAATATCTAAGAGGGAACATTTAAAAAAAAGAAAATGTGTTGAGTTTCTCCATCGCAATACATTAGTATGCATTTTATTATGATGCATAAATCCAAAAATGCCATCGTATTCTTTCGTTATTTTGTTCGAGGATGAAAAATAGATATAAATTAATGTGTTGCTACTTTTAGTATCATTATTTATTTTTAAATTTCAGGCATGAAGTGATTTTTAAATAAATTATATATAAAAAGATGATTTGCAACAGAAATAAAAAAAAAGAAGGAATATTGAATTATTATTTTATTGCTAGGTCATGAGATTATTTTGGGTATGTGATGTTTTTCTATCATTCTCTTTAATATAAAATTATTGCTTGCTTAAATAATTTTATCTAGATGTATAACGATAATCACAGCTAATTCTTGTGTCAACTTTGAAATAATTAAATTCCTTTAAAAATGAACTCAATATTAAAATTATTTTTGCATAATTTTACAGCAAACGTAGCGAGTTTTAGCCACTTAATTTTATGTAGAATTATCATGAGAAACCATAGTGCATAACGAAGAATTGGGCATACCATAAGTTTTGATAAACACAAATTTTAAGCCAACTTAAATCATGAATGAATGTTGAATGCACTATCCCAAAATTTTGTATTGAATACAATATTTTCGTTGAATGTCGGTACCTTGTATAAAGTAATTCGTCATACCAAATCAGCAGAGAGGTAATAGGCTCAGTGTAACCCTTCCTTTTTGCTTTACCTAACCAAAGAGAGGTTTGTTATTCTGCACCAACTTCTTGACACAATCGCCCTGCAGGTGTTACTGTTCAGGATATTCATTCAATAAACGAGCATGTCATGGCAACATTTGCATTATTTGCCCTCTTAACGAATTAAATGGTAGGCCTCTCCGATTTACAGATTAAATATGTTAAACAATGACTTACAGTTCAGGTTCAGTCACTGTTTGTGTTTCTGAGCAAAACTTTTTGGTTTAGAAACCCAATGTGCTATTTACCAGAACGATCTGCCAAATATTAAATGGGATAAAAAAAAAGTTAGTTCGCACTCAATATGCAGATGTTCTGTGCCATAAAAATTGTATGTTTGTATCATTTGATTGGAAAAATTTTACAATACATCATTGGTGTATGTGTATATATTGTAACCAATAAAATGCCACTATTACTAGCTAGAAACTACAAAACGGAGGAAATAATATTACTATACATGATAAGAACTAGTACTTTAGTACTTGAGTACTAGTTTCTTTACCTGTCTTTTTCTAGTTACTTACTAGTTTCTTTAGTAGTTGAGAGATGACTAGTTTTACGGAAGTTTTTTAGTAATTGAGAACTAATTTTACTAAGATCTTTGACAATTTACTACCTAGTAATTACTTTAGAATTAACTATGAATATTACATACAATAAATTAAAAATTAATAAAATCACATAGTAATAATTGAAGTAAAATTGCAAAGAAACAACAAAAAGTTGGCATAAGACACTGAAAGAAAACTAAAAAAAATATATATATATTTGTCCTCCTTGGATCTTTTTTGCATAACACTTTTCTTTCAGCTGCATCTTGCACGTGAGACTGCAATGAACTCCTTAAAATCGTTTCTCATAAAGTGCGAAGGTTTATAATTAGTGGCACACCTGACTGGAAATTTGTCACTGCACTGTCTCGAACAGCCGTCCTATATGTCAAGCATCTCTCGACGGCTGCTTTGTTTTTCTCCTTTGTTTTCTCCTGGCGTGGTTTCGAGGTCATTAATTAAAGTGCTTTCGCCTCATCTTCGAAATTTCGAACGAGACGAATTGTGTTTTGCGGATTGCTTTTGCCCTTCTGAGAGATAAAACAGGAAGATTCGGAACTAGACAAGAGGAAAAATTTGTGCTTGGGGAATCGGAGATAAAGAAAATTTTTGCGCTTTGTTTGTTGCCAGGTTTCTGCAATTTGTTTTGACGTTAATTGTTAGCAGATGGATTTGGACCCAATTAAAGGTTTTTGAAATGTTTAAGGACGAACACGAAGTTTATGTGGTGATTGAATATGAGTTCTTGATGTTTAAGATTGGTAATGTTTGAAATTTTTTTTCAGTTAGTTTTAGTGGCTAATTGTCATGAAGAAAAAGTTGATGCTATGTAAAGAAGTAGGGTAATTAATAATAAAAAACCAGTCATTGCAAATATTAAGTTTTAAATGAATTATTTAAATTAAAAATTTAAAAATTCTTAAAAATGTATAGATATTGGAATATTTTATTTTAATTGTGATGGTATTTGGTAATGTTTAACTTGCAAATATTACAATTTGCTAGTCAAAATCGCTAAAAGCTGCAGTCATTATTATATCTATTATTATTTCCGTTAGAAAGTATTATAATTCGGCACAATAGTAAAATATGGTTTGCTGGAATTTGGAGTCAAAAATTTTTTTCTCCAAAGTACGTCAAGGAAATGGTTGCTAATGTAAGTGAAATAAATTTCGAACAACACAAAAAACCGCATTTACCACATTTGGAGATTTATCGCTCAGTTGAAACCACAAAAAATCGCCACAATCCATCGGCCATTATTTTGCGATTTGGCCTATAATTGTTGTTTGTTTCGATTATTTTTCTCATTCAAAATCAATTCGTCTTCCTTTTTTAACATTTTTAATCATTTTTGAAGTAATAATATTGTAGTTTGATTTCTATTAAGTATCATAATTTCTTTTGTTCTTATTTTTTCTATTATTATTATAATTATAATAATATATTTTCATGTCCAATTTTCTGATTATTTTCAAGCATATTCAACTGCTATGCATTCAATAAATTCTCTTATTAATTTTAATACTTTTATTTAGAAGGTTATGCATTTTATTTTGTATAGAACTCTTTGCATTTATTAACTTTCTTTCTTAAATTTATTTTCTATTTATTAATGACACAAGGTATATTGAGCTTTTAACACAAACTAGGAAATCCTTGGCGCTATGATTTGGCGAAAAAGAATTTTAGGTTGTCGAAAAAATGCCATTATGAATAATCAATTGACGCCATTAGTGGAATCTATAAATATATTGTATAGTTTTTAGTTATTTTTACTTTTTTTAAAAATTTTCTAAAGTGAAATATATTTTATTTAGTGAGATATTGAATCTTACATTAAAATATTACATTGTTTAATACTTTTGATTGTTTAAACAGTCAAAATTTCTTAAGCCAGTCCTGTCTGCATGCCGTAGATAAACCAGCTTCTCCAATAGTTCCACTCTCGTCTATAAATAAAGAAAAGCTCGTGATTTATAGTAACACTTTTTAGTCCACTTGATTGAGATATCTCAGACTCTAAAAAAATCTTATTTATTTGTTTGTTCAACACTTTTAAGAGAGTGAAATAAATTTCACGGAAGTTAAGACCTAACTCTTTGCTTCACAGCTGTTTTGGAACTATAGACACACATAAAAGATCCTGCCCAAATCTATCGCCAAATGTAGCGTTTTATTATTTCTCGCAACAGTGTTCGGCAGCATAAAAAATACATAACTTTGATTGCATTGGATACACGATCGCCTTAAAATTTCCTTACTACGCATTACCTCAAGCTTCAAAGGCAACTTTTCGCAATACTTATACGGGGAAACGAAATTCACCACTAAAAATCTTCTTCCATTACGCTTAATACGATCAAACATTTCCAGTAACTTGGCACTTAAAAGAGAAACAACTCCGACGAACGAAAAAAAAAACGCAGAGAAAAGTTACATTTGCGATTGTATGACGGAGAAACTAAAACCTGGAAGCTTATATGATTCACAATTACGAGACGTATAAAAGCCAGTTCACCATCAAAAGTTCAAGAAAAGTCAGTACCCTAAAAATAAAAACCCTGGATGAAAAAAAATGACGTAAGATTCAATAATGTTCTTTTAATCGATTTATCGAAAAGCTATTTTAGAAAGAACACCCGGTGTTTATTATGTTGATCCATCCACTTTGCTTTCTTTTTTTTTTCTTCTTTTTCATTTGTTGATGGTGGAAAGTTTTTATGGTTAAACTAGTGGCTTTACTGTTCTTTGTTTTTTTCCCATGAAAATGATATATCGATTACATCAAATATTGGGCCCCCAAAAAGGTTAAGTTTTTGATGTCTTTATCCAGGGGATCATAGTTTGTGAATGAATGTATCTGTTAAATAAAAGAAAATAAGGGAAACAGATTTTGTGTTTCATGTTTTACATCAAGGGATTTTTTCAAGATTTATAATATCCATTAAAAACATTTAAATATTCATAACACTTTTAATTTATTATTTATTGCACTTTTAAAATTCTTATTATTTTAAAAGGACCTCTGTTTTAACATGCACTCTCTTAGGTCTCTAATAAGCTACGAAGTTTGAGAATGATGGTATAGATTAAAAAAATACTGATTTACATCAAGGATAGTTTTTTCAATATATAATGAGAATTATTTAAAAATGACAATAAATGTTTCTTACGAATACGGCTAATTTAGGGCATATTCAATTATTAAATTATACTTATTTTAACATGGCTTTTGCCTTATTTTGCGATTGGCCTATAATTCTTGTTTGTTTCGATTTTTTTTTTCTTTAATATTTATTTGTATTTATTTTTATGAAAATAATATTGTAGTTTGATTTTTATTAGGCATCGTAATTTCTGTTATTCTTATTTTTATCCATTATTATTATTAAATATTAACATTATATATTTTCCTATCCAATTTTCACATTATTTTCAAAAATAATCATTTGCTATATCATTCAGTATTTTTTGTCATTGATTATAATATCTTTTTTTACCATATTATACAATTTATTTTGTAGAATAAAAAAAAAGTCTTTATGTTTATTAAATTATGTTTATAAATTCGTTTTCGATCTATTAACGATACACGATATATTGAGCCTTTCGTGATAACTTGGGAATCCTTGGCACTACTATTTGACGATAAAAGGGTTCAGGTTGTAAGAAAAGTGCTATTATAAATATCAAATCAATAAATATACTGTAACTTTCCTTTTTTCTAGGTTTTTTTTTCAGAAACGTTCTGAAGAGAAATATATTTTATTTAAAAAATAACGTTGGTTCTGTATTAAAATATTATCTTGTTTATTACTTTTGATTATTTAAACAACCAAAAGTTCTTAAACCAGTACTGTCTGAGTACTTCAGATAAGGTAGCTTTCCCAATAATGCCACCCTCGTCCATAAGGAAAAGAAAGCTAGTAATTTATATTAACAATTTTTTGTTCACTTGTTTGAAATATTTCAGCCTCTAAAAAGTCTTATGTATTTGTTTTTTCAATACTTTTAAGAGAGTGAAATAAATTTCACCGAAGTTGAGCCCTAACTCTTTGCTTCACAGCTTTTTTCGGACTATAGGCACACATAAAACATCTCGAGCAACTCTTTCGCTAAATGTAGCGTTTTATTGTTTCTCGCAACAGTGTTCGGAAGCTTAAAAAAACATAACTTTGATTGCATTGGATACACGATCGCCTTAAAATTTCCTTACTACGCATTACCTCAGGCTACAAAGGCAACTTTTCGCAATACTTATCCGGGGAAACGAAATTCACCACTAAAAATCTTCTTCCATTACGCTTAATACGATCAAACCATTTCCAGTAACTTGGCACTTAAAAGAGAAACAACTCCGACGAAGGAAGGGGGAAAAAAAAAATTACGTTTGCGATTGTATGACCGAGAAACTAAAACCTGGAAGCTTATATGCTTCACAATTACGAGACGTATAAAGGCCAGTTCACCATCAAAAGTTCAAGAACAGTCAGTACCCTAAAAATAAAAATCCTGGATGGAAAAAAATGACGTAAAATTCAATAATGTTCTTTTAATCGATTTACCGAAAAGCTATTTTAGAAAGAACACCCGGTGTTTATTATGTTGCTCCATCCGCTTTACTGTCTTTTTTCTTTTTTTTTCTTTTCGTTTTCGTTTGTTGGTAGTGGAAAATTTTTATGGTTAAACTAGTGGCTTTACTGTTCTTTTTTTTTTCACCCATGAAAATGATATATCGATTACATGAAATATTTGGCTTCCAAAAAGGTTAATTTTTTGATATATTCATCCAGGGGATCATAGTTTGTGAATGAAGGTATCTGTTAAATAAAAAAAATAAAGATAGAAGATTTTGTAATTTATGTTTTACATCATGGGGTAATTTCAATATTTAAAGTATCAATTACAAATAATGTTAAATTTCTCATAATATTGTTAATTTATTAACTATTGAATTTTTAAGTTATTATTATTTTAACATGAGTTACGTTAAATCTCTAAACAAATAAGCTATGCAATTTGTTTTCTTAATGTTGGTATCTATTAAAAATATCATGATATATATCAAGGAATTTTTTCAATAATAATGCCTATTATTTAAAAAAGTAGCATTAAGATTTTTTGTACAATATGGGTAATTTAAGATGTTTTGAATTTTCTCAGTTATATTTATTAAACCATGGTGTTTGTTATGAGTTATTCAAGTTTGTGTATGATACTGACAAAATAAAATTTGAGAATGTTGCGTCAATTAAAATGAAAAAAAGGATAAAGCAAAACTTTTGTTCTTTAAGTAATATATCAAATATTTTTTCAATTAGATCATATAATTTCTGAATAGTATTCAAACATTTTTATAAAATATTGACAGATTATTAATTATTGAATTTTCAAATAATTATTTATACGGGCATTTGTTATGAATTATTAACACAAATACAGTACAAAACTTGAGCAAACAAGAATACAAAACATGATTAGGTGTTAAAGAGAAAGAAGATTAATTTTTTACAATGAATTTTTTCAATTTTAGCAAATGCATGTAAAATTTTATTAAATTAACAACAATTTAAACAGCCAAAAATTCTTAAACCAGTCTGCTTGCTTCAGATAAGCAGGTTCTCCAATAATGCCACTCTGGTCTATAAAGAAAGAAAAGCTAGTGTTTTATGGTAACAATTTTTAGTTCACTTGAAATATTTCAGCCTCTAAAAAGTCTTACTTATTTGCTTTTTCAATACTTTTAATAGAGTAAATATATTTGACCGAAGTTAAGACCTAACTCTTTGCTTCACAGCTTTTTTCGGACTATAGACACACATAAAACATCTTGCCCAACTCTATCGCTAAATGTAGCGTTTTATTGTTTTTCGCAACAGTGTTCGGCAGCATAAAAAATACATAACATTGACTGTATTGGATACACGATCGCCTTAAAATTTCCTTACTACGCATTACCTCAAGCTTCAAAGGCAACTTTTCGCAATATTTATCCGGGGAAACGAAATTCTTCACTAAAACTCTTCTTCCATTACGCTTAATACGATCAAACCATTTCCAGTAACTTGGCACTTAAAAGAGAAACAACTCAAGACGAAGGAAAAATATAATCAAAACCAAAACCAACGAAAAAAAAATTACATTTGCGATTGTATGACGGAGAAACTGAAACCTGGAAGATTATATGCTTCATAATTACGAGACGTATAAAAGCCAGTTCACCATCAAAAGTTCAAGGAAAGTCAGTACCCTAAAACTAAAAACCCTGGATGGAAAAAAATGACGTAAAATTCAATAATGTTCTTTTAATCGATTTATCGAAAAGCTATTTTAGAAAGAACACCCGGTATTTATTATGTTGCTCCATCCGCTTTTCTTTTTTTCTTCTTTTTCATTTGTTGGTGGTGGAAAGTTTTTATGGTTAAACTAGTGGCTTTATTGTTCTTTTTTCGCCATGAAAATGATATATCGATTACAGCAAATATTTTGCCCCCAAAAAGGTAATTTTTTTGATGTCTTTATCCAGGGGATCATAGTTTGTGAATGAAGGTATCTTTTAATAAAAGAAAAAAAAAAGAAAGATTTTGTATTTCATGTTTTACATCAAGGGAATTTTTCAACATTTATAATATCAATTAAAAATGTTGAAATATTCATAATACTTTTAATTTATTAACTATTGCATTTTCCAAGTTATTATTATTTTAACATGACATCTGTTATATCTCTAACCAACTAAGCTGTGAAATTAGAGATTGATAGTAGTATGTAGTAAAAATAATATTAAGATTCCCTTCACGAAATATTTTCAATAATAGTGTACATTATTTAAAAAATAGCATGAAAAGTTTTTTTTAGAGTATGGCTGTACTGAAGTTTGAATATGTAGAAAGTATTTAATATTTAAAGTTTTATTTATTCAATCATGGCGTTTGTTATGAGTTAATCAATTTTGTGAATGTGTCCATTAAAATGTAAAAATGAAAAAAAAAAATCCTCTTGTTCTTTGAGTAATATATCAATTTTGTTTCAATTAGGGCAAATAATTTTAGAATTAAATTAAAATTTTTATATAAAATATTTTTAATTTTTTAATTGTTGAATTTTTAAATTATTATTTTAACTGGCATTTGCTATGAATTACTCAATTAGAATACAAAACTTGTGCATGATTCTATGTGTTAAAGTGAAAGTAGATTATTTTTTTATCATTGGTTTGAATAATTAATAATTGATTTTTCATTAAATGAATAACCAACTATAGGAGTAATGGATAACCTTCTACCTATTTCCTAAGTAAGAGATGTTGTTTTAGGCCCTTTGTCAATTCTCTACATTCATATTAGATCAGGACCTACAGTTCAGAGTAGATTCGGAGCTACTACGAGCATCCATGGCACAGCCCTGACTCGAACTATGAATGACACTATTATTATCTTCATCTTCAATGGCACAGCAGTTCCATAGTGGGCCAAAGCCGTCTGCCTACTGGCAAATTCCGAAATATGAGACGTTTTCTTTTTAAGGGAAAGGGTTGTCAGCCCTCTGATTAAGTAATCGTATTAGACAGGAAACTACAGTTTAAAATGGATTTCAAACGCACTATATACATCCATGTACCACCAGGACTCGAGCCAATTTACTCTAAAGTAATTATTGTTGAATTAACTATGATATATTACATGCAATACATTTAAAATTAATGAAATTATATTGTAATAAATGGAATAAATTTGCTGAAAATCAAGATAGACGATGGCATAAGATACTGAAAGAACGCTAAAAGAACAAAAATATTTCTCCTCCTTGGATCTTTTTTGCATAACACTTTTCTTTCAGCTGCATCTTGCACGTGATGCCTGCAATGAACTCCTTAAAAACGTTCCTCGTAAAGTGCGAAGGTTTATAATTAGTGGGACACCTGACTGAAAATTTGTCACTGCACTGTCTCGAACAGCCGTCCTATATGTCAAGCATCTCTCGACGGCTGCTTTGTTTTTTCCTTTGTTTTCTCCTGGCGTGGTTTCGAGGTCATTAATTAAAGTGCTTTCACCTCATCTTCGAAATTTCGAACGAGACGAGTTGTGTTTTGTGGATTGCTTTTGCCCTTCTGAGAGATAAAGCAGGAATATTGGGAACCAGACAAGAGGAAAAATTTGTACTTGGGGGAATCGGAGATAAAGAAAATTTTGCGCTTTGTTTGTTGCCAGGTTTCTGCAATTTGTTTTGACGTTAATTTGTTAGTGAATGGATTTGGACCCAATTAAAGGTTTTTGAATTGTTTAAGAACGAACACGTAGTTTATGTGGTGATTGAATGTTCTTGGTGCTTAAAACAGGTAAATTTTGTGATTTTTTTTTCAGTTAGTTTTAGTGACTAATTGTCACGAGTGATAAAAAGTTGATGTTTTGTAAAGAAATAGGGTAATTAATAATAAAACTAGTAGCCATTGCAAATCCTAACTATTAAACCAGTTTATTAACCTAAAGAATTATGTGTATCAAAAAACTTTAAAATAACTATACAACTATTATTTATTTATATGGTTGTTATTGACATTATTATTGTGTATTTGAATATACGATTTGGCTAGTTATTTAGTTATTAGTTATAGTTGGCGATTCTTTGGAGTGTATAAGCCTGAAGATGCTTCATTTCCAGTTGGACAAATAATTTGAAACTTGGAAAAAAATTATGACTAAGTCCCAGGATATTGGCAATGAATTCCTCTGTAAGTAATAAAGAAAAGAGTATACGGGTATAAAAAAACCAAAAAATTTGTAGTTTCGTAGGATGATATACAGAAGAGAAATTTATATTCTAGTTTCCTCTAGCGAAGGATTAACAAGCCTACGCCATAAATAGAGAACATCTCATGTTTTGAAATTAACCAGTATGCCTTGGCGTACCATGGGGCTGTTGCGCCATTGACGAAGAAGAAGTTCCCTCTAGACAGGAACAGGCCACAGTTTCAAGGAGTATGCCTAATTTATCAATCGATTGAATAACATTATGGATAAAATTAAGAAGTTCAGAGAATGTTTTTTATATTTTTTGAAGAAGATGAAGTGGAGTAAGTAAATCGGAATTAATGCTTGTCAAAGTAACTTGAACAAGAGCACTTTGTTGAGAAGTAACTGATATAGGTTTCAAAAGTTTAGTGAAAGAAACATTTGGCCTAAAATAACTGTTATTGTGAATGTGGAAAGACTTGAAAAAGTTGGCGTTCTTCGAAATAATTTAGAAAAATAAAATGCAACCCTACCGAGAGGCAACATGTCCGAGTTTCCGCAGTTGACGTATGTAGTTTGGAATATCCACGTTTCCTTCTATCCTTTTGCTTAAGTTTTATTTAATTTAAGTTATGTTCAATACCGTAGATAATTTTCAAAATATGTAGTCTAGGAGAATTTCTGAGAATTTAACACAAAATTTAATCATTCCTTGTACCTACTAAGAAGAATTGTTGAACTTTTGAAACAAATAAATCAAATAACCTGCCATCCATAAAATGAAAGTGGAATACTCATTACGTGGAGAACATAATAGTCTTCAATATGCCTTAGTTATTTCGATTCAAATGTAGAAATTTCACAATGTGAGTGCAAAGTAAAACAATATGGTTGCAGTGTAGCATAGTTGCAAAGATGTACTCTGGGTAATATTGGATCTATTGTTTATATGCTGATTTGGTAGTTGGTGAATGGCTTAGGAAAATCGACAAGATGAATAATAAGGTATCAATAAAAGCCAAGTAAATATATTTACATATGAAGTACCACAGAGTGCACCCGATAATCTTTGAAAGCCACCAATACTCGCTGGAGCACACTTTGAAAACCACTGCTCTATATGGAAGAACACCTGTATTTATAATGCTTTAAACCCCCATATTTAGGAAATACGGCTTTGGTGGCCTGATACATTCTGATGGGATTTATAAACGCATTTTTTTTCATATACCCGTCTAATACATAATATACATATGGTTAATATGAATTGTATTGAATTAATAATTGAAAAATGTTTAATGTCAAATTATAAAATTTTTAACGATAGGGCCTATGGCTTTTAGTGATAACTTGGAAATCCTTGGCTCTATGATTTGGCGAAAAATGGGTTCAGGTTGGCAGAAAAGTGCTATTATGAATATCAAATTAATAAATATATTGTATTGTTATTTTTTTTAGTTATTATTTTAGTTTATTGAGCTTTTTTTTAGAACTTTCTAACGAGAAATATAATTTATTTCATCAAATAATGTTGAATCTTATCTTCAAATATTATCTTATTTATTACTTTCGATTTTTAAACAGCCAAAAATTCTTAAACTAGTGCTGCCTGTGCGCCGCAGATAAACCAGGTTCTCCAATAACACCACGCTCGTTTATTAAGAAAGAAAAGCTCGTGATTTATAGAAACAATTTTTAGTCCAACTTGTTTGAAATATTTCAGCCTCTAAAAATCTTACTTATTTGTCTTTTCAATACTTTCAAGAGAGCGACATAAATTTCACCGAAGTTAAAACCTAACTCTTTGCTTCACAGCTTTTTTGGGACTATAGACACACATAGACGCAACATAAAATATCTTGCCCAACACTATCGCTAAATGTAGCGTTTTATTGTTTCTCGCAACAGTGTTTGGCAGCATAAAAAATACATAACTTTGATTGCATTCGATACACGATCGCCTTAAAATTTCCTTACTACGCATTAACTCAAGCTTCAAAGGCAACTTTTCGCAATACTTACCAGGGGAAACGTAATTCACCACTAAAAATTTTCTTCCATTACGCTTAATACGATCAAACCATGTCCAGTAACTTGGCACTTAAAAGCGAAACTACTCCGACGAAGGAAAAAAAACCAAAACCAAAGAAAAAAAATTACGTTTGCGATTGTATGACGAAGAAACTTAAACCTGGAAGCTTATATGCTTCACAATTACGAGTCGTATAAAAGCCAGTTCACCATCAAAAGTTAAACAAAAGTCAGTACCCTAAAAATAAAAAAACCTGGATGGAAAAAAATGACGTAAAATTCAATAATGTTCTTTTAATCGATTTATCGAAAAGCTATTTTAGAAAGAACACCCGGTGTTTATTATGTTGCTCCCTCCGCTTTACCATCTTTTTTCTCTTCTTTTTTTTTTTCTTTTTCGTTTGTTGGTGGTGGAAAGTCTTTATGGTTAAACTAGCGGCTTTACTGTTGTTGTTTTTTTCCCACATGAAAATGATATATCGATTACATCAAATATTTGGCCACCGAAAAGGATAATTTTTTTATGTCTTTATGCAGGGGATTATAGTTTTTGAATGAAGGTATCTGTTAAATAAAAGAAATAAAGAAAGGAGATTTTGTAATTTATATTTTACATCAAGGGGTACTTTCAATATTTAAAATATCAATTAAAAATAGTGTTACATTTTTCATAATATTGTTAATTTATTAAATATTGAAATTTTTAAATTATTGTTATTTTAACACGACATCAGTTAACATCATGCATATCTTAAATATTTCTTATTAATTTCAATAGCATTTATTTAACAAATTATACAATTTATTATTTTATTAACATACTGTTTTGCATAGAAGCATTTGCATTTATTAAATTGCTGTTGTAAATTTCTTTTCGATTCATCAACGATCAAGAATATATATTGAGCCTTTAGTGATAACTTAAAAATTCTGGGCATTATGATTTCGCGAAAAAGTTGGCGATTTGGTTTGAAAAATACTATTATGTATACCAAATAAATAAATAAATATAGTGTATTGTTCCCTTTTTTAGTTATTATATTAGTTTATTGAGCTTTTTTTCTGCAACTTTTTAAAGAGAAATATATTTTTTTTAGTGAAATAACTTTGAATCTTATATTACAGTATTATCGTATTTATTACTTTCTACTGCATAAACAGCCAAAAATTCCTACTGTTCTCAGTTAAACCAGGTTCTCCAATAATGCTACGCTCGTCTATAAAGAAAGTAAAGATCGTGATTTATAGTAACAATTTTTAGTAAAACTTGCTTGAGATATTTCAGCCTCTAAAAAACTTACTTATTTGTTTTTTCAATACTTTTAAGATTCTGAAATAAATTTCGCCGAAGTTAAGATCTAACTCTTTACTTCACAGCTTTTTTGGGACTATATTGTTTGCATTGTTTGATTTTGTATTTCATGTTTTACGTCAAGGGATTTTTTCAAAATTTATAAATATCAATTAAAAATAGAGTTAAAATTTTAATAATAACGTTATTTTATTGATTATTGATTTTTTAAGGTTATTATTATTTTAATATGACATCTTTTAAGTATCTAATTAAATAAGCTATGATGTTAGAGAATAATGGTATCCATAATCAAATATTTTGATTTACATTAAGGAATTTTTTTCAATATTAGTGCATATTATTTAAAAAATAGCATCAAAAATTTCTTGTAGAGTATGGCTCTATTGAGTTTTAAATAAGTATGAAAGTCAGAAATTATTTTTACGAAATTTCGCCAAGGAAAGTGTTGCCATTGCAAGTGAAGTAAATTGCAAACAGTACGAAAAATTCACATATACAACATTTAGCGAATTGTCGCTCATTTAGCGTAACAAAAAGTCGCCAAATCCCACAGACCTGGGCCTATGATTCTTGTTTGCTTCTATATTATTTAAATTATTGCAAACCAATTTGTCTTCTTTTAATATATTTGTTTGTATATGTTTTTTGGATATTAATACTGTTATTTGATATTTATTAGGTATCATAATTTCCTTTATGGTTATTTTTATCTAATATATTAATAATTATAATGAGATATTTTCCTGCCCAATTTTCTTATTTTCAAACATAATCATTTTCTACATCATTCATTAGTTTTTCTTATTAATTTCAATAGCACTTATTTAACAAATTATACAATTCATTTTGTATTGAAGCCCTTGCCTTTAAGAAATAACTTTTGTAAATTCCTTTTCAATTTATTAATGATGATGATATATTGAGCCTTTAGCGATAACTTGGAAATCCTTGGCACTATGATTTGCCAAAAAAAGGGTTCAGGTAGGCAGAAAAGTGACATTATGAATATCATATCAATAAATACATTGTATCGCTATTTTTTTAATTATTATTTTGCTTACACTCTTTTTTGAAACTTTCTAAAGAAAAATATATTTTATTTACTGAAATAACGTTTTTTCTTATATTAATATTTTATCTTATTTTTTACTTTCAATTGTATAAATATCCAGAATTTATTAGTTTAGTCTGCGCTGCGTAGATCAAACCAAGTCCTCCAACAATGCCACGCTCGTCTATAAAGAAGGAAAAGTTTGAGATTTATATTTGTTCACTTGTTTGAAATATTCCAGCCTCTAAAAATCTTACTTATTTGTTTTCAATACTTTTAAGCCAGCGACATAAATTTCACCGAAGTTAAGACCTAACTCTTTGCTTCACAGATTTCTTTCGGCCTATAGACACACATAAAACATCTCGCCCAACTTTATGTAGCTAAATGTAGCGTTTTATTGTTTTTCGCAACAGTGTTCGGCAGCAAAAAAATATATAACTTTGATGGTATTGGATACACGATCGCCTTAATAATTTCCTTACTACGCATTACCTCAAGCTTCAAAGGCAACTTTTCGCAGTACTTATCCGGCGAAACGAAATTCACCACTAAAAATCTTCTTCCATTACGCTTAATACGACGAAACCATTTCCAGTAACTTGGCACTTAAAAGAGAAACAATTCCGACGAAAGAAAAAAAAAACCAAAGCCAAAGGAGTAAAGTTACATTTGCGATTGTATGACGGAGAAACTAAAACCTGGAAGCTTATATGCTTCACAATTGCGAGACGTATAAAAGCCAATTCACCATCAAAAGTTCAAGAAAAGTCAGTACCTTAAAAATAAAAACCCTGGAAGGAAAAAAATGACGTAAAATTCCATAATGTTCTTTTAATCGATTTATCGAAAAGCTATTTTAGAAAGAACACCCGATGTTTATTATGTTGCTTCATCCGCTTTGCTGTATTTTTTTCTTTTTCGTTTTTTTCATTTGTTGATAGTGAAAAGTTTTTATGGCTAAACTGACGGCTTTACTGTTCTTTTTTCCCCCATGAAAATGATACATCGATTACTTCAAATATTTGGTCCCAAAAAAGTTTAATTTTTTATATCTTTATCAAAGGGATCATAGTGAATGAAGGTATCTGTTAAATAATAGAAAATAATGAAAAATGATTTTCTATTTCATGTTTTGCATCAATGGATTTATTCAATATTCATAAATATCAATTAAAAACAGTGTTAAGGTTTTCATGCAGAATACTGTTAATTTATTAATTACTGAATTTTTCAAGTTATTATTATTTAACATGATATCTATCAAATCTCTAATCATATAGGGTATGAAGTTAGAGAATGATGGTATCTGGTAAAAAAATATTAAGATTTACATCAAGAAATTTTTCAATAATAGTGCATATTATTTAAAAAATAGCATCAAAATTTTCTTTTATAGTATGGTTGTATTGAAATTTGAATATGTATGAATGTATTAAATATTTAAAGTTAAATTTATTCAATCATGGCTTTTTTTTTTGCGTTAATTGAGTTTCTGTATGATGGTGTCTATTAAAATGTAAAATAGAAAAAAAATAGTATCTTGTTTAATATATATCAATTAAAAAAAATTTTTTTTTTAAATTAGGGCATATCATTTTAGAATTGAATTAAAATCTTTATATAAAATATTGCTGAGTTATCAATTATTGAATTTTTAAATTATTATTTTAACCGGCATTTGTTATGAATTACTAACTCAAATAGAATACAAAAATTGTGTATGACTGTATGTGTTAAAGTGAAAGTAGATTATTTTTTATCATTGATTTTAATAATTAAAAATTGATTTTTCAGTAAATGTATAACCAATTATAGGAGTAATGTATAACTTTCTAACAATTTCCTAAATAAGAGGTGTTGTTTTCGACCCTTTGCCAACTCTCTATAGTCATATTAGATCGCAACCTACAATTTAGAGCAGATTCGGAGCTACTACGTGCATTCATGGCACAGCCCTAACTTGAACACATACACCTGTTGTATCAGGCGCCAGAGCGCTACCCACTCGGTCACCACGCCCCTATATGATGAACTATTATTTTACATAGATATAACTGCCTTCCCAGTCTTCCCAAAAAAAAAACCTTAAAAACGTAATTGAAGTATTTAGAAGTTTATAGAGCCAACCGCAGGAGTTTCATCTCCAGTAGGTAAAATTTTGATAACTTGAAGAAATAAATTAAAAACTGGATGGTGCTGATATCTCGATTAATGAAATTTTTAAACTATGATGATTCTTGAGTACAAACCATGAAATAGGATACCAAACTTCTCAATCGGTATTCTTGCTGTCTGTAAGTTCTTTAGAGAAGTATGATGTTGGAAAGTCATCGCTAATGCCTTCCAGTTCTTTTAGAAGTGGAAGCGACGCTTACTTGTCAACAGAAGGCGATGGGCAGGTTTGTGGGAAGGTGAAATCTTGAACTTGTTTCGATAGAGGGAGTTGTTGAAAAAATTAAAGGTGAGGGTTGATTTTGCTGCTTGTGAAATTTCTTGACTGATGTTTAAGAACAGATTGTCTTTTTCTAACTTTTCTCTTCGGCATAAGAAAAGTCTTTAATCTCCATATATACACTCAAGAGCCAAAACATTATGACCACCCCTACAATTTGCAATGAACTCACTTGGATGACGTGGAAGGCACGTGATCAGGTGGAAGTGGTATTTAACTGGTATTAAGTGGTGGTATTAATCCATGCCAAGGCGGGTTGAAGCTGTGTTGCGCGCCAAAGGTGGGCCAACTCGTTATTGACAGGTGGTCATAATGTTTTGGCTCTTGAGTGTATATATATGATGTTATATGACCTCTATGACAGCAATTGAAGCAGGTGAATCCTTGCATTTTTCTTTTATCTGTCATATTCTTGCTTTATGTTCTTTTGTTTTATGTTTTTTTCTTCTTGAGACATCTGGCGGTACGTCTGCAGGTATCCCTAGCGTATGAAAAGAGTTGCAGTTAAAACATTGTACAGGGACGTTTTTTTTCAGTTGACATTTCACAGTGTAAAGTTTTCCACTGTGATGGTAAGGTAGAACAGGCTTTCTCTCTCGAGAATTGATGTCACACTGAAGGTTTCTTTGAGCTGGATAAGAAAATAAGAGTGTTGTCCAATTTTTTCTCAGTTGAACAGAATTAATAAAGTAAATTCCCATATAAGTCAATTGGGTTTGGATGTGAAGCGACAAATAGACCCTTTGGAATAATTTCCAGAGGACGGTCTTTATTTGTGTTAATAATATAGCAATCATGCGTAAGTTCCGGCTGGGCTGAAGAGCTGAATTGTTCCTGTAGTTAACTGCCTTTTAAGGATATAACTTTGTACACCACAACAGTGCCACTGGCCTACGGAATAGAATTCAGTATCTTCTTTCTTTTCTGTTCCTTGGCATGTGCCTCGTAGACAGCCTTAAACTTGTTAATTATTGGGAAGAAAGAGTGATGTTCCTTTTCTTTATAGGAATTTCTGTCTTTTTTATACTGAGAGCGAAAACCATTACTATTCGGGGCTCGGGACTTGCTTTTGTTTTCATCTAGAACACTGTTAGCATTCGTAAATAACAAGAGTTTAAGTATCAGAAGATTTGGGTATTTCCAGAGTCACATTTGTATTACTGATAGCCGAGTTAGGTCGTGATTTCGAATCCTGAAGAAACTTGAATCCATAGAATGAGTGAACTATTTGATGCGATGTGATAGCATATTAATTCTAATATGGGAAAAAAAAGAAAGTGTGTTGAGTTTCTCTATCGGAATACCATTAACATGCATTTCATTATCATAAGTAAATCCGTAATTGCCAACTTATTATTTCTTTCGCGATAACCAAAAAAACCAATAAGTGTAAATGAATGCTTTGCCAATTTTAGTATCATTATTTACTTTTAGCTTTTAAACAGGAAGTGATCTTTAAACTGATAATGTGGAAAAGATCAATTGCAACGGAAATAAAGAAATGGTAACGATGGTGAGATATTGAATTATTATTTTATTATTAGGCCGTGAGATTAATTTGGGCATGAAATATTTTTGTAACATTCTCAATATTGCTCTTTTAATAATTTTAAAATTTTTTTTCAAGTTTATATTCACAGCAAATTTTTGTATCAACTTTTAAATTCATTTGAAAAATGAATTTCAATGAAAATCATTTTTAAAATATATTTTGAATAATTTCACAGCAAACTTAGCTAGTTGTCTCCACTTAACTGCATGCAGAATTATCGTAAGAAAACGTGCTGCATAACAAAAAATGGGACATGTTGTAAGAAAACATGTTTTGATAAACAAAATTTTAGGCCAACTTAAGTTTTGAATTCATGTTGAATCCAGTATCACAAAATTTTATATTGAATAAAATATTATCGTTGAATGCCGTTAATTTGTCTGAAGTAATTCGTCACATAAAAACAGCAGAGATGCAATAGCTCAGTATGACCTTCTCTTGTTTCACCCAACCCAGTAGAGGTTTGCTATTCTGCACCAACGTCTTACCAGCATTTCCCCGCAGGTGATGATATTGAGGGTGTTTCATTGAATAAACGAACACCCCAAATGTAACAACCACGTTGTTTGAGCTCGTAATGAATCCAATGGAAGGTCTCTCCTATTTACAGATTAAACATGATCAATAACAGCTTTCAGTGGCATCGCAGCTTCTGTTTCTGCCCAAGCATTAATGGTTTAGAAAGTCAATGTGCTATTTACATGGCCAATCCCACAATTATTAAATGAGATAAATACAAGTTAGTTCTCACTCAATATGCAGATAGTCTATGCCATATAAACTGCTTTGATACATTTATATTGTAAAAATTTGCAATATATCATTGGTATTTGTATGTTAAGCACTATCTAGATATCATACCAAAATTATTCTAACTAATAAAATGACACTGTTACTCGCTTCTTCTTCAATGGCGCAACAGCCTCATTGTGGACCAATGTGCCTGCCATCTGGCAGATTGTGAAACATGACACTTTTTTCTTACTACCCAACTCTCTAAAATCATATTAGACCAGAAACTATGATTTAAAGTTGATTCCGAGCCACTACATCACCGCCTGGACTCGAACTTTGTGGTACCTGGTGATAGAGCGCTAGTCACTCGGCCATCAGGCCCATTACTTGCTAGAAATTATAAATAAAAAGCTAGAAAACTAAGAAAAAAAAAATACTACACATGATAAGAATTAATTTTACTGATATTTTGTAATTGAGATTAACAATCTACTGCAAGGTAATTACTGTTGAATTAGTACAGTAATGAATAAAGTAAATTTGCGAAAAAACAAGATAGAAGATGGCATAAGATATTGAAATAACACCGAAAAAAACTTAAATATTTATTTTCCTTGGATCTTTTTTACATGACTCTTTTCTTTCAGCTGCATCTTTCGCGTGATGCCGCAATGAACTCCCTAAAAACATTCCTCAAAAAGTGCGAAATTTTATAATTAGTGGAACACCTGACTGAAAATTTGTCACTGCACTGTCTCGAACAGCCGTCCTATATGTCAAGCATCTCTCGACGGCTGCTTTGTTTTTCTCCTTTGTTTTCTCCTGGCGTGGTTTCGAGGTCATTAATTAAAGTGCTTTCGCCTCATCTTCGAAATTTCGAACGAGACGAATTGTGTTTTGCGGATTGCTTTTGCCCTTCTGAGAGATAAAACAGGAAGATTCGGAACTAGACAAGAGGAAAAATTTGTGCTTGGGGAATCGGAGATAAAGAAAATTTTTGCGCTTTGTTTGTTGCCAGGTTTCTGCAATTTGTTTTGACGTTAATTGTTAGCAGATGGATTTGGACCCAATTAAAGGTTTTTGAAATGTTTAAGGACGAACACGAAGTTTATGTGGTGATTGAATATGAGTTCTTGATGTTTAAGATTGGTAATGTTTGAAATTTTTTTTCAGTTAGTTTTAGTGGCTAATTGTCATGAAGAAAAAGTTGATGCTATGTAAAGAAGTAGGGTAATTAATAATAAAAAACCAGTCATTGCAAATATTAAGTTTTAAATGAATTATTTAAATTAAAAATTTAAAAATTCTTAAAAATGTATAGATATTGGAATATTTTATTTTAATTGTGATGGTATTTGGTAATGTTTAACTTGCAAATATTACAATTTGCTAGTCAAAATCGCTAAAAGCTGCAGTCATTATTATATCTATTATTATTTCCGTTAGAAAGTATTATAATTCGGCACAATAGTAAAATATGGTTTGCTGGAATTTGGAGTCAAAAATTTTTTTCTCCAAAGTACGTCAAGGAAATGGTTGCTAATGTAAGTGAAATAAATTTCGAACAACACAAAAAACCGCATTTACCACATTTGGAGATTTATCGCTCAGTTGAAACCACAAAAAATCGCCACAATCCATCGGCCATTATTTTGCGATTTGGCCTATAATTGTTGTTTGTTTCGATTATTTTTCTCATTCAAAATCAATTCGTCTTCCTTTTTTAACATTTTTAATCATTTTTGAAGTAATAATATTGTAGTTTGATTTCTATTAAGTATCATAATTTCTTTTGTTCTTATTTTTTCTATTATTATTATAATTATAATAATATATTTTCATGTCCAATTTTCTGATTATTTTCAAGCATATTCAACTGCTATGCATTCAATAAATTCTCTTATTAATTTTAATACTTTTATTTAGAAGGTTATGCATTTTATTTTGTATAGAACTCTTTGCATTTATTAACTTTCTTTCTTAAATTTATTTTCTATTTATTAATGACACAAGGTATATTGAGCTTTTAACACAAACTAGGAAATCCTTGGCGCTATGATTTGGCGAAAAAGAATTTTAGGTTGTCGAAAAAATGCCATTATGAATAATCAATTGACGCCATTAGTGGAATCTATAAATATATTGTATAGTTTTTAGTTATTTTTACTTTTTTTAAAAATTTTCTAAAGTGAAATATATTTTATTTAGTGAGATATTGAATCTTACATTAAAATATTACATTGTTTAATACTTTTGATTGTTTAAACAGTCAAAATTTCTTAAGCCAGTCCTGTCTGCATGCCGTAGATAAACCAGCTTCTCCAATAGTTCCACTCTCGTCTATAAATAAAGAAAAGCTCGTGATTTATAGTAACACTTTTTAGTCCACTTGATTGAGATATCTCAGACTCTAAAAAAATCTTATTTATTTGTTTGTTCAACACTTTTAAGAGAGTGAAATAAATTTCACGGAAGTTAAGACCTAACTCTTTGCTTCACAGCTGTTTTGGAACTATAGACACACATAAAAGATCCTGCCCAAATCTATCGCCAAATGTAGCGTTTTATTATTTCTCGCAACAGTGTTCGGCAGCATAAAAAATACATAACTTTGATTGCATTGGATACACGATCGCCTTAAAATTTCCTTACTACGCATTACCTCAAGCTTCAAAGGCAACTTTTCGCAATACTTATTCGGGTAAACGAAATTCACCACTAAAAATCTTCTTCCATTACGCTTAATACGATCAAACATTTCCAGTAACTTGGCACTTAAAAGAGAAACAACTCCGACGAAAGAAAAAAAAAAAACGCAGAGAAAAGTTACATTTGCGATTGTATGACGGAGAAACTAAAACCTGGAAGCTTATATGCTTCACAATTACGAGACGTATAAAAGCCAGTTCACCATCAAAAGTTCAAGAAAAGTCGGTACCCTAAAAATAAAAACTCTGGATGAAAAAAAATGACGTAAGATTCAATAATGTTCTTTTAATCGATTTATCGAAAAGCTATTTTAGAAAGAACACTCGGTGTTTATTATGTTGATCCATCCACTTTGCTTTCTTTTTTTTTTCATCTTTTTCATTTGTTGATGGTGGAAAGTTTTTATGGTTAAACTAGTGGCTTTACTGTTCTTTGTTTTTTTCCCATGAAAATGATATATCGATTACATCAAATATTGGGCCCCCAAAAAGGTTAAGTTTTTGATGTCTTTATCCAGGGGATCATAGTTTGTGAATGAATGTATCTGTTAAATAAAAGAAAATAAGGGAAACAGATTTTGTGTTTCATGTTTTACATCAAGGGATTTTTTCAAGATTTATAATATCCATTAAAAACATTTAAATATTCATAACACTTTTAATTTATTATTTATTGCACTTTTAAAATTCTTATTATTTTAAAAGGACCTCTGTTTTAACATGCACTCTCTTAGGTCTCTAATAAGCTACGAAGTTTGAGAATGATGGTATAGATTAAAAAAATACTGATTTACATCAAGGATAGTTTTTTCAATATATAATGAGAATTATTTAAAAATGACAATAAATGTTTCTTACGAATACGGCTAATTTAGGGCATATTCAATTGTTAAATTATACTTATTTTAACATGGCTTTTGCCTTATTTTGCGATTGGCCTATAATTCTTGTTTGTTTCGATTATTCTACTTCAAAACCAATGTGTTTTTTTTTCTTTAATATTTATTTGTATTTATTTTTATGAAAATAATATTGTAGTTTGATTTTTATTAGGCATCGTAATTTCTGTTATTCTTATTTTTATCCATTATTATTATTAAATATTAACATTATATATTTTCCTATCCAATTTTCACATTATTTTCAAAAATAATCATTTGCTATATCATTCAGTATTTTTTGTCATTGATTATAATATCTTTTTTTACCATATTATACAATTTATTTTGTAGAATAAAAAAAAAGTCTTTATGTTTATTAAATTATGTTTATAAATTCGTTTTCGATCTATTAACGATACACGATATATTGAGCCTTTCGTGATAACTTGGGAATCCTTGGCACTACTATTTGACGATAAAAGGGTTCAGGTTGTAAGAAAAGTGCTATTATAAATATCAAATCAATAAATATACTGTAACTTTCCTTTTTTTTAGGTTTTTTTTTCAGAAACGGTCTGAAGAGAAATATATTTTATTTAAAAAATAACGTTGGTTCTGTATTAAAATATTATCTTGTTTATTACTTTTGATTATTTAAACAACCAAAAGTTCTTAAACCAGTACTGTCTGAGTACTTCAGATAAGGTAGCTTTCCCAATAATGCCACCCTCGTCCATAAGGAAAAGAAAGCTAGTAATTTATATTAACAATTTTTTGTTCACTTGTTTGAAATATTTCAGCCTCTAAAAAGTCTTATGTATTTGTTTTTTCAATACTTTTAAGAGAGTGAAATAAATTTCACCGAAGTTGAGCCCTAACTCTTTGCTTCACAGCTTTTTTCGGACTATAGGCACACATAAAACATCTCGAGCAACTCTTTCGCTAAATGTAGCGTTTTATTGTTTCTCGCAACAGTGTTCGGAAGCTTAAAAAAACATAACTTTGATTGCATTGGATACACGATCGCCTTAAAATTTCCTTACTACGCATTACCTCAGGCTACAAAGGCAACTTTTCGCAATACTTATCCGGGGAAACGAAATTCACCACTAAAAATCTTCTTCCATTACGCTTAATACGATCAAACCATTTCCAGTAACTTGGCACTTAAAAGAGAAACAACTCCGACGAAGGAAGGGGGAAAAAAAAAATTACGTTTGCGATTGTATGACCGAGAAACTAAAACCTGGAAGCTTATATGCTTCACAATTACGAGACGTATAAAGGCCAGTTCACCATCAAAAGTTCAAGAACAGTCAGTACCCTAAAAATAAAAATCCTGGATGGAAAAAAATGACGTAAAATTCAATAATGTTCTTTTAATCGATTTACCGAAAAGCTATTTTAGAAAGAACACCCGGTGTTTATTATGTTGCTCCATCCGCTTTACTGTCTTTTTTCTTTTTTTTTCTTTTCGTTTTCGTTTGTTGGTAGTGGAAAATTTTTATGGTTAAACTAGTGGCTTTACTGTTCTTTTTTTTTTCACCCATGAAAATGATATATCGATTACATGAAATATTTGGCTTCCAAAAAGGTTAATTTTTTGATATATTCATCCAGGGGATCATAGTTTGTGAATGAAGGTATCTGTTAAATAAAAAAAATAAAGATAGAAGATTTTGTAATTTATGTTTTACATCATGGGGTAATTTCAATATTTAAAGTATCAATTACAAATAATGTTAAATTTCTCATAATATTGTTAATTTATTAACTATTGAATTTTTAAGTTATTATTATTTTAACATGAGTTACGTTAAATCTCTAAACAAATAAGCTATGCAATTTGTTTTCTTAATGTTGGTATCTATTAAAAATATCATGATATATATCAAGGAATTTTTTCAATAATAATGCCTATTATTTAAAAAAGTAGCATTAAGATTTTTTGTACAATATGGGTAATTTAAGATGTTTTGAATTTTCTCAGTTATATTTATTAAACCATGGTGTTTGTTATGAGTTATTCAAGTTTGTGTATGATACTGACAAAATAAAATTTGAGAATGTTGCGTCAATTAAAATGAAAAAAAGGATAAAGCAAAACTTTTGTTCTTTAAGTAATATATCAAATATTTTTTCAATTAGATCATATAATTTCTGAATAGTATTCAAACATTTTTATAAAATATTGACAGATTATTAATTATTGAATTTTCAAATAATTATTTATACGGGCATTTGTTATGAATTATTAACACAAATACAGTACAAAACTTGAGCAAACAAGAATACAAAACATGATTAGGTGTTAAAGAGAAAGAAGATTAATTTTTTACAATGAATTTTTTCAATTTTAGCAAATGCCATGTAAAATTTTATTAAATTAACAACAATTTAAACAGCCAAAAATTCTTAAACCAGTCTGCTTGCTTCAGATAAGCAGGTTCTCCAATAATGCCACTCTGGTCTATAAAGAAAGAAAAGCTAGTGTTTTATGGTAACAATTTTTAGTTCACTTGAAATATTTCAGCCTCTAAAAAGTCTTACTTATTTGCTTTTTCAATACTTTTAATAGAGTAAATATATTTGACCGAAGTTAAGACCTAACTCTTTGCTTCACAGCTTTTTTCGGACTATAGACACACATAAAACATCTTGCCCAACTCTATCGCTAAATGTAGCGTTTTATTGTTTTTCGCAACAGTGTTCGGCAGCATAAAAAATACATAACATTGACTGTATTGGATACACGATCGCCTTAAAATTTCCTTACTACGCATTACCTCAAGCTTCAAAGGCAACTTTTCGCAATATTTATCCGGGGAAACGAAATTCTTCACTAAAACTCTTCTTCCATTACGCTTAATACGATCAAACCATTTCCAGTAACTTGGCACTTAAAAGAGAAACAACTCAAGACGAAGGAAAAATATAATCAAAACCAAAACCAACGAAAAAAAAATTACATTTGCGATTGTATGACGGAGAAACTGAAACCTGGAAGATTATATGCTTCATAATTACGAGACGTATAAAAGCCAGTTCACCATCAAAAGTTCAAGGAAAGTCAGTACCCTAAAACTAAAAACCCTGGATGGAAAAAAATGACGTAAAATTCAATAATGTTCTTTTAATCGATTTATCGAAAAGCTATTTTAGAAAGAACACCCGGTGTTTATTATGTTGCTCCATCCGCTTTTCTTTTTTTCTTCTTTTTCATTTGTTGGTGGTGGAAAGTTTTTATGGTTAAACTAGTGGCTTTATTGTTCTTTTTTCGCCATGAAAATGATATATCGATTACAGCAAATATTTTGCCCCCAAAAAGGTAATTTTTTTGATGTCTTTATCCAGGGGATCATAGTTTGTGAATGAAGGTATCTTTTAATAAAAGAAAAAAAAAAAGAAAGATTTTGTATTTCATGTTTTACATCAAGGGAATTTTTCAACATTTATAATATCAATTAAAAATGTTGAAATATTCATAATACTTTTAATTTATTAACTATTGCATTTTCCAAGTTATTATTATTTTAACATGACATCTGTTATATCTCTAACCAACTAAGCTGTGAAATTAGAGATTGATAGTAGTATGTAGTAAAAATAATATTAAGATTCCCTTCACGAAATATTTTCAATAATAGTGTACATTATTTAAAAAATAGCATGAAAAGTTTTTTTTAGAGTATGGCTGTACTGAAGTTTGAATATGTAGAAAGTATTTAATATTTAAAGTTTTATTTATTCAATCATGGCGTTTGTTATGAGTTAATCAATTTTGTGAATGTGTCCATTAAAATGTAAAAATGAAAAAAAAAAATCCTCTTGTTCTTTGAGTAATATATCAATTTTGTTTCAATTAGGGCAAATAATTTTAGAATTAAATTAAAATTTTTATATAAAATATTTTTAATTTTTTAATTGTTGAATTTTTAAATTATTATTTTAACTGGCATTTGCTATGAATTACTCAATTAGAATACAAAACTTGTGCATGATTCTATGTGTTAAAGTGAAAGTAGATTATTTTTTTATCATTGGTTTGAATAATTAATAATTGATTTTTCATTAAATGAATAACCAACTATAGGAGTAATGGATAACCTTCTACCTATTTCCTAAGTAAGAGATGTTGTTTTAGGCCCTTTGTCAATTCTCTACATTCATATTAGATCAGGACCTACAGTTCAGAGTAGATTCGGAGCTACTACGAGCATCCATGGCACAGCCCTGACTCGAACTATGAATGACACTATTATTATCTTCATCTTCAATGGCACAGCAGTTCCATAGTGGGCCAAAGCCGTCTGCCTACTGGCAAATTCCGAAATATGAGACGTTTTCTTTTTAAGGGAAAGGGTTGTCAGCCCTCTGATTAAGTAATCGTATTAGACAGGAAACTACAGTTTAAAATGGATTTCAAACGCACTATATACATCCATGCACCACCAGGACTCGAGCCCGGTGATACCCTATGAAGACATTTAGTAATTGAGATTAACAATTTACTCTAAAGTAATTATTGTTGAATTAACTATGATATATTACATGCAATACATTTAAAATTAATGAAATTATATTGTAATAAATGGAATAAATTTGCTGAAAATCAAGATAGACGATGGCATAAGATACTGAAAGAACGCTAAAAGAACAAAAATATTTCTCCTCCTTGGATCTTTTTTGCATAACACTTTTCTTTCAGCTGCATCTTGCACGTGATGCCTGCAATGAACTCCTTAAAAACGTTCCTCGTAAAGTGCGAAGGTTTATAATTAGTGGGACACCTGACTGAAAATTTGTCACTGCACTGTCTCGAACAGCCGTCCTATATGTCAAGCATCTCTCGACGGCTGCTTTGTTTTTTCCTTTGTTTTCTCCTGGCGTGGTTTCGAGGTCATTAATTAAAGTGCTTTCACCTCATCTTCGAAATTTCGAACGAGACGAGTTGTGTTTTGTGGATTGCTTTTGCCCTTCTGAGAGATAAAGCAGGAATATTGGGAACCAGACAAGAGGAAAAATTTGTACTTGGGGGAATCGGAGATAAAGAAAATTTTGCGCTTTGTTTGTTGCCAGGTTTCTGCAATTTGTTTTGGCGTTAATTTGTTAGTGGATGGATTTGGATCCAATTAAAGGTTTCTGAAATGTTAAAGAATGAACACGAAGTTTATGTGGTGATTGAATGTTCTTGAGGTTTAAGATAAGTTAATTTGGTGATTTTTTTAGTTAGTTTTAGTGGCTAATTGTAATGAAGAAAAAGTTGATGCTTTGTAAATAAGGTAATTAATAATAAAAACATCAGACGTAGCAAATATTAAGTTTTGAATATATTTTTTAACTTAAAAAATTAAAAATGCGTAACAATGTATATGTATAGGAATATTTTATTGTAAATGTAATGATATATTGTTTTGTTTAATATGCAAATGTTACAGTTTACTAGCGAAAGACGCTGAAACCTACAGTCATTATTATATCTATTATTATTTTCAATAGTGAGTTTTATAATTCGGCAAAGTAGTACAATAGTGTCTGTTAGGATTTGGCGCCAAAAATTCTTTTCTCCAAAGCGCGCCAATGAAAAAATTGCTATTGTAAGTGAAATAAATTGCAAACAGTACAAGAAAACTTCATTTACCACATTTGGCGATTTATCGCTGAATTGACGCCACAAAAAACACCAAAATCAATCAGCCCTTATTTTCCTATTTGACCTATAATTGTTATTTGTTTCGATTATTTTTCTTTTTCAAAATTAATTCGTCTTCCTTTTTTAATATTTTTAATCATTTTTGGAATAGTAATATTGTAGTTTGATTTTATTTAAGTATCATAATTTCTTTTGTACTTATATTTATCTATTATTATTATAATTATAATGATATATTTTCATGACTAATTTTCTTATTATTTCCAAGCATATTCAACTGCTATATCATTAAATAGATTCTCTTACTAATTTCGATAGCTTTTATTTAGCATGTTATGCATTTTATTTTGTGTAGAAACCTTTGAGTTTTTTAATTTTCATTTTTAAATTCCTTATCGATTCATTAACGATACACGATAAATTGAAACTTTTGTCCGTGGCAAAGTGAACTTGGCAATCCGTGGTACTATAATTTGACGAAAACAAGGTTCAGGTTGGCAGTAAAGTGCCATTATGAATAACAAATCAATATATACATTGTATCGTTCTTTTTTTAGTTATTATTTGTTCTTGCATTGGTTTCTTTTTCTTAAAATTTCAAATTGACATATATTTCTTTTAATAAAGTAACGTTGAAACTTATATTAAAATAATATATTATTTATTATTTTTGATTGTTTAAACAGTCGAAAATTCTTAGTGCTGTCTGCTTGCCTTTGATAAACCAGGTACTCCAATATTGTCACGCTGGTCTATAAAGAAAGAAAAGCTCGTGATTTATGGTAACAATTTTTAGTCCAACTTGCTTGAAATATTTCAACCTCTAAAAAATCTTATTTATTTGTTTTTTCAATACTTTTAAGAGAGTGAAATAAATTTCACCAAAGTTAAGACGTAACTCTTTGCTTCATAGCTTTTTTTGGGACTATAGACACACATAAAACATCTTGCCCAACTCTATCGCTAAATGTAGCGTTTTATTGTTTTCGCAACAGTTTTCGGCAGCATAAAAAATACATAACTTTGATTGCATTGGATACACGATCGCCTTAAAATTTCCTTATTATGCATTACCTCAAGCTTCAAAGGTAACTTTTCGCAATACGTATTCGAGGAAACGAAATTCATCACTAAAAATCTTCTTTCATTACACTTAATACGATCAAACCATTTCCGGTAACTTGGCACTTAAAAGAGAAACAACTCCGACGAAAAAAGAAAAATAAATAAAACAAGTCCAAAGAAAAAAAAATTACGTTTGCGATTGTATAACGGAGAAACTAAAACCTGGAAGCTTATATGCTTCACAATTACGAGACGTATAAAAGCCAGTTCACCACCAAAAGTTCAAGCAAAATCAGAACCCTAAAAATAAAAACCCTGGATGGAAAAAAATGACGTAAAATTCAATAATGTTATTTTAATCGATTTATCGAAAAGCTATTTTAGAAAGAACACCCAGTGTTTATTATGTTGCTCCATCCGCTTTGCTGTCTTTTTTTCTTCTTTTTCATTTGTTTGTGGTGGAAAGTTTTTATGGTTAAACTAGTGGCTTTACTGTTCTTTTTTTGCCCATGAAAATGATATATCGATTACATCAAGTATTTGGCCTCCAAGAATGTTAATTGTTTGATGTCTTTATCCAGGGAATCATAATTTGTGAATGAAGGCATCTGTTAAATAAAAGATATAAAGTAAGCAGATTTTGTAATTTATGTTTTACGTCAAGGGATTTTTTTCAATATTTGTAAAAATCTATTAAAAACAGGGTTAAAGTTTCATACAGAATACCGTTAATTTAGTAATTATTGAATTTTATGGCCCCGAAAAAGGTAAACTTTTTGATGCCTTTATCCATGGGATCACTGTTTATGACTGAAGGTTTTTGCTAAATAAAAGAAAATATTTCATATTTCATGTTTTCAATGAAGGGAAATTTTCAATATTTGCAAATATCAATTAAAATTGATGTTAAAATTTCCATGCAGAATACTGTTAATTTATTAAGTGATGAATTTTATGGGGTCGCAAAATCCTAATATTTTTATGTCTCTATCCAAGGTATCACTGTTTGTGATTGAAGATATCTGTTAAATAAAAGAAAATATGCATAAAAGTTAATTTTTAAGTTAATAAACAGTTAATTAACCCAATTGTTAAGTTATTATTATTAAACATGACCGTTGTTATATTTATAATCAAATAAGTTATGAAGTTACAGAATGACGGTTTCTATACGAAATATTTTGTTTAGATCAGGGATCTTAGCGTTGTCTGCTTGTCTTAGATGAAATAGGTTCTCTAATATTGCCACTCTCGTCTATAAAGAAAGAAAAGCTCGTGATTTATGGTAAAAATTTTTGGTCCACTTGCTTGAGATATTTCATCCTATAAAAAAACTTATATTTTTTGTTTTTCAATACTTTTAAGAATCTGAAAGAAATTTCACAGAAGTTAAGACCTAACTCTTTTCCTTACAACTTTCTATCGAACTATAGACACATAGACACAACATAAAACTTCTTGCCCAACTCTATCGCTAAATGTAGCATTTTATTGTTTCTCGCAACAGTGTTCGGAAGCATAAAAAATACATAACTTTGATTGCATTGGATACACGATCGCCTTAAAATGTCCTTACTACGCATTACCTCAGGCTACAAAGGCAACTTTTCGCAATACTTATCCGGGGAAACGAAATTCACCACTAAAAATCTTCTCCCATTACGCTTAATACGATCAAACCATTTCCAGTAACTTGGCACTTAAAAGAGAAACAACTCCGACGAAGGAAAAAAAAATCCCAAGACCAAAGAAAAAATATTACGTTTGCGATTGTATGACGGAGAAACTGAAACCTGGAAGCTTATATGCTTCACAATTACGAGACGTATAAAAGCCAGTTCACCATCAAAGGTTCAAGAAAAGTCAGTACCCTAAAAATAAAAACCCTGGATGGAAAAAAATGACGTAAAATTCAATAATGTTCTTTTAATCGATTTATCGAAAAGCTATTTTAGAAAGAACACCCGGTGTTTATTATGTTGCTCCATCCGCTTTGCTTTTTTTTTCTTCTTTTTCATTTGTTGGTGGTGGAAAGTCTTTATGGTTAAACTAGTGGCTTTACTGTTCTGTTTTTGCCCATGAAAATGGTATATCGATTACATCAAATATTTGGCCCCCCAAAAGGTTAATTTTTTCATGTCTTTATTCAGGAGATTATAGTTTGTGAATGAAGGTATCTGCTAAATGAAAGAAATGAAAAAAGAAAATTTTTTAAAATATGTTTTACATTAAGGGATTTTTTCAATATTTATTAATATCAATCAAAAATATTTTTAAATTTTTCATAATACAATAATAAGGCATGAATTTCTCAAATAAGGTATGAAGTTAAAGAATGAGGTTATCTATTAAATAAAGATTGTGATTTATATTAAGGATTTATTCAATATTAATGCATATTGTTTAAAATATGGCACTACAATTTTCTTGTAGAGTACGACTGCATTGATTTTCGAATATATATGAATGTTTTGAATGTTTTAATTTATATTTATTGAGTGTTTGTTATGAGTTTATCCAGTCTGAGAATAATAATATCTATTAAAATGAAAAAAAATATCTTGATAAGTATATAAATATTGTTCAATTAGCACATATCATTTTATAATTTAAATAAAACTTTTATTTAAAATATAAGTAACTAATTAATTATTGAATTTTCAAATTATTATTTTAGCCTGGCCTTTGTTTTGAATTATTAACTACTATGCATTACACAACTATGTGCTAAAATGAAAGGAGCTTATTTTTTATCATTGAATTTTTTTCAATTTTAGAGCATACCATTTAAATTTGTATTTAATTATTATGTTCACTAACATGGCTTTTGTTATGAGTTCAAATCAAATATCAAATATGCCACAAAGTTTGCGAATAAATTAAAGTGAAAAAGATTACGTTTCACATTAAAAATGTTTTCAATATTAGTTCCCATTTTTTTTTTAAAAGTGAACTAAAATTTTCATGCACTCTATTGTAACGTTGTTAAATGTTGAATGTTTTAAATTATTTTTATTTCAACCGCCATTTGTTAGGATTTAATAACTTAAACAAATTAAATTCAGTCTAGATATAATTTTTAACATTTTATGTAACAATAACCTTCTTTACAATATTTATAAAAATAATAAATCATTAGAGCATCATAACACTTAAGAAAAAAAGCTTCGCATAATTTTTGTCTGCATAATGATGTAATTCGATGAATCAAAATTTTGTACTAATAATATAATGATAATTGAACAATAACATCGTTAATTTTTCGAACTTTAAGAACTATGTAATTTTTTTTCTTTGTACAGGCAATTAATTCTGCTTATCTATAATAAATTTGTGTTAATGCGTAGCTTTCAAAGATATTGGCTGTAAAATTGGTATAATAATCATTAATTCTGAGACTATGCTTTGAAATAAGATAATTTAAAAAATAACATTAAATAAATAAATAGTAAGTCATTAAACATTTAAATAAAAAACGTCGATCATGTTGAATTTTAATATTTGCTTATCCATTTCAAGAATAAAAATGCTGTATCTACTAAAAATTAATATCAAAAACTGTCAGGAACTGTTTTGTAACGCAGAAAAAAAATGTAACGGAACAGAAGTTTTTAAAAATGTTTCAGGATTTAAAATTGAATAAATAATTTTCGATATAAACTTATATATTTTTCAAAAGAAAAAAAATATGAATTTATTTAGATATTTAACAATTCAAAATAAAGTTCTGAAAAAAATAAATCCGAATTGAAAATTTATTTTGATTATTATTCACTCAATTATTTTTTTAAAAAACGTGTCAACTACGTTTGTCCCATAAGCTATATAGATATTAACAATTGATCATTATATTTTTAATTTATCCAATCCTTAAAATTTTTATCTTAAACAAATTTTTAAAAAAAGTCATTTTACAATTATGTCATATATACTATAATTTAATTTCCATGTTTTATTTAATTCAATCTCAATAAATTTTAAACAAATCCTTTTCCTTGTTTCTCCAAAGATTTAGAAATTAAGACATATGTTCTTCTAAAAGTTCAACAGCTAAAATCATTTGCATGATTTATGCCAGAAGTAGTGTTAATATACAAAGTAATATTTCATGTTTTTTTGCATTGGATACAAATGCATTTTGCATTTGTTTTTTCAATCTGATTTTAAATACGAAACTAAATTATTTTTGTATGTTACCTTAGTTTCATTTTATTCCGAGTTTTTTTTTTTTTTTTTAAATTTTTTTTTTAAAGTTGAAAAAGATTAAGTTAAATTTAAATTTATTTTGATTTTTGTAATACATTATGTTGAAGTATAAAAATAAAAAAAAAAATTATGCGAATGATCAACATTTAAATTAAAATAGGATATTCAATGCTGTAGATAACTTTCAAAATATGTTATCTAGTAAAATTTCTGAGAATTTAACAGAAAAATTAATCATTTCTTATATGTTCTGAAAAGAATTGTTGAACTTTTCAAACAAATAAATCAAGTAATCTGTCAATCATGGAATAAAATGGAATACTCATTAAATACTGTACATAAAAGTTTTAAAAATGCAAATTCAAATACAGAACTTTCACAATGTGAGTACAAAGCGAAATCAATTTGATTGCAGTGTAGCATCGTTGTCAAGATGCTCTCTAGGTAACATTGGATCTATTGTTTATCTGTTGATTTGGTAGTTAGTGAGTAGCTTAAGTCTCTCTTTAAAATACAACAGCATGTTTTATTATTTAAAATGATTCTATGAAAGAGAAATACAAAATTATTTTAATTACTAGTTTCAAAATATTGCAGTGAAATAGCATTTCACTTGACAAAAACATATGACTGAATAGAAATGGCATTTTATTTTAAATAATTTCTGTTTTCCCTATTTACTTAACCAAAATTTCGAATATAATAGTCATTTATTGAATATAAATTTATCTTACTTAATATAAAATAATTTAAACCTTTTATTTAGTATGCTCAAAACGTACATCTTAGAAAATTTACCTCTTTAGAAATTCTTCACTAGTTAAAAAAACAACCCTTAAGAAAGATACTATTTTTTTATTTGATCTAGAACTCTTGAAAAATACTGCCCAGATTGTCAATAAATATCTTGCAAATTGTCAAACTGAATTTTTTTCTTGTATAATCGGTAAGTAGTCCATGATAAAATACCTATAAAAGATGTCATATTATGAAATCTAAATCATTTATTAAGAAATACATTTCTTTACAAATTGAAGGTTATTCTTCTAGATGAATATTAAATTCATTTTCTGATTAATTGCTTTTATTCAATTTTATCATTATAAGTATTTATTGTGAATTAATCAGATAACTTTTTTTTATAATTTTTAACGTATTTTTTAATTTGTTTAAGATATTATATAAAAATTATAGAGTAAAATTTAATAAAATTATACATTTATTAATTTTTCAAATACATTAGAAAGCTACAATTCATTTAAATTTAGGTGGCTTAAAGGGTTTCAGAAATTTAAATGTTATTATCGTAAGTTTTTATCTTCTTATTTCTTACTTTTACTTTAATCTGTCTTTCTTCGTTTATTATTTTTGTTATATTTTAATTTTAATTTTTTCTTTATTGTCTCGTGCTAAATTACATACGTTATTACGTTACATATGTTAAGCAAATGCTCATAAAAAAAAGAAAAGAAAAGATATGAAAAAATAAAATAATAAAAAAAAGTGAAATTTAAATGTAAGTTTGGCTAAAGTTAAATTATAAACATGAAATTCAAATTCTTAACTAACTAAATTGAAATTAAATTACCAATTGCAAAGAAATGGGATCTACTCTTGTATGCTAATGGAATAAAAAAACATTTATTTGCTATTAAAAAAAATCTTTCTTGATCATATTAAATCCATTACACCTTTTTATGATGTTTCCAAACAATCCGTTGCGAATTTAATGCTTTGTACAACCCTCTGTAAACACATTAAACAGCGACGATATCACTTTCAGTATTTCTTATGAATTATTAAATGAAGCGAAATGCACACACACTTATAATGGGACATGAAAATTAACCAACTAAATCCTCGCTACGAATCGCTAATTTGCGCTAATTGCATTTTATACCGAAGCAAAAGGAATACACATACACGTAGATTGATATCGCCTGTAATTACGTCTAATTAATATCGTGAGGAATTGAAGTTCACTGCTGGAGTACCTTATAACGGGTCCTATATTTCGAGACAATTTGGGGAATGTTATATGCCTTTAATAAGCAGATAGCGTAAGACGCTAATTAAGATAACCTTGTTCAAAATAATGCGGCTGCCTATTTTGAATTAAGCTTCCAGGGAGTATTCGAATTAATTGGGACTTGTGATAGAATCCACACATAGCAAGACAGGATAAATTCGGTTAGTTTTACTGTTAAGTCGTTTATAATTTAAGTTAAACTGAGTGAATGTTCTGTGAAAATTCCATCCAATTTAATTCGCTAATCGGGTGTTCGTTAAAAGATTGAAATACATTAAATATGCATTTCATTAGATATAAAATTCTCATTAAATATTTTTCATACTTTTAGAAACCAAAAATATGCTACAAATGATAAAATAATCATATTTGTTTTTATAATCAAATTATATTCTACTGAAGATTATAATAATAAAAACGAGAATAAAGAAATTTAAATTGCAGTAAGATTAAATAAATCGTAACCCTAATATATAATCCATATATTAGATTGGCAACTAAGTGATTGCGAATTTTGTCAATAGATGTCCTTAGCACATCCTTTTGTTTTGTCAACGTGTTTAAAGCACCTAACCTATGTTAATTTCTTATTGTTTGGACTTCCGCCTTTAATTTAGCAAAAAAAACAAAATGTATTGGCTAATTATTTAATTTCGTTTTTATTCCAATTTAAAAATGAAAGAAAGAGACGCGCATTACAGACATATTTTATTGCGTTATTTCCTAAAAGTAGAACGCATTGCAATCACAAAAAAAGTTAAGTGCCATATAAGGGAAAAAACCTTGAAGAAAAGTCAAAATTGGTTTGTCAAATTCCGTTCTAGTGATTTTTCACTGAAAAATGCGCAACGATCCGGCCGTCCAGTTGAAGTTGATGAGACCCTGCCATTATCGATTCAGATCGTCATAGACATCATTCACATCGTCATCACAACACATGAGATTCCAAAGAAGCTCAATGCATCGCAGACATGAGCTAAAAAATTAAAACTGCTATGACAAGAAACTCGATTTATGGATTCCTCATCAGCTTAAGGAAATTGATATGACGCTACACATTACTATCAGCGATTCGCTTCTAAAACGCAACGAAATTGATCCATTTCTGAAACGACTGATAACTGTCGACGAAAAGTGAATAGTTATAACAACTCTAATCAGAAAAGATCGCGGATGATGAAAGATGAAACAGGTCAGTCACAACAAAAGCTGAGGTTCACCAATAAAGATTATGCTATCAGTTTGGTGGGATTGCAAAGGAATTCTGCACAAAGAACTTTCACCAAGAAACCAAACGATTAATTCAAATGTGTGAGTTCAACAACTAGCTAAACTGTGCGATTCAGTTCAAGAAAAGCAGCCAGAATTTTCAAATCGTAAGGGTGTTGTTTCCCAGCATGATAATGCGAAGCCCCCCACACCTTTGGTAAATCGCTAGAACTAGGATTGGATGTGTTGTGACATACACCATATAGTCCTGACTTTGCGCCTTCAGATTATCATTTATTTCGTTTCATGCAGAATTTCTTCAATGGTAAAATTTTTAATCATTCTGATGATGTAAAATCACATTTCAGTTTTTTGCTTTAAAAAATCAGAAGTTTTATGAACACGGATTGGTGACACTGCTTGAAAGATGGCAAAAGGTCATCGAAAAAAATGGACTAATTAAATAAAGCTATATCTTTAAGCAAAAATTATGAAATTTCCTTCTTATTATTTTAGTCCAACCCAATATGCAATTATTTGATATTTTTTTATTAAATATGTCAAACATTTATCTGAAATCAACTTTAATTATCGTATATCAATATTTAATCAACTTAATTAACGTTTTAACACTTAATGTTTTTACTTCAAAAATATTAATACTTTTCACGATTTATAAATTTCCCGTTTCTGGAACCAAAATTCAAAGTAATACACCTGAGTTCCTCATAAAAAAACAGGATACGAATGTTTCCTATTCGCATTGAACTACGACCATGGATTTCATGTCCAACTTGAAGAATGTCTAGCAACATCTTGCGACGTACACTATTCCAAAACCACCCTAGAAAATCTTTCTTGAAATTTGACTGGTGCTCTTGAAATAAGATCCCCCGGGGCAGTTTATTCCCGGGGGATGTCTTCTATTTTCTCTGGTATCAGAAATCGTTTTTATTTCTTTCATGCCTCCCCTCTTCTTGCCCGATTGCCAACTTTTTTAAGTCCCAAAGTCATCACAGACGGATCAATGCGAGTCACACTCTGGGTCACGTGGTCTCGTTCATCATCACGACGCCATCCTTGCCAGGATGTCAATACTTTATTCTATAAAATACACACACACAGAACCCCGGTAGGGTGGGAAAAAAATCCTGATTTAGGTGATACACTTTCCTTAGAAGTGTCATATTTATTCCACGTAAGATTGATTTCCCGTGGATATTTCTTGACCTCGCCAGTGGTCGAGTCTGAATACGTAACTGGTCAGAATGATTTTTGTTATATGTGTGGTCAGTAATATTACGATTGTGGTAATCAGTTTTGACGTGTCGTAACTTTTCCTTGATGTAAAAAATGTATTACCTTTTTTTTGCTATTTCTAAATAGCATTTAGAAAATTGTGTGAATGTAAATAAATCAGAATTATGTTTACAATTTATATTTTTAATTTTTTTTTAGAATTAACATGTTTTTTTTTTTCAAATTTGTAAATGCAATATTTTCAAAATAGATGATGTAATTTCTGCACTTCAAATTTTTGATATAGATTGTAAATCATTAATAACGTGTATCATGTGGTATTCATAATTGGTGCCATCATTTGGGATTCATAATTGGTAAAGATTTTATGATAAGTTCGTTAAATTCTAAAATTGGTATGTTTTTGATTTAACTGGAAGATGAGATTCGATCGTTTACAACCCCATCACAAGGCAATTTTTGTTGTTAAAGTGAAGGCTATTGTATAATATCATCATTTTATGAGCATCACTAAAATATTCATTTTGATCGTGATCAAATACTGAGCCTCAGAAAGTATGGGGAATTTGTAGAGTCAACACAATTAAATCATCATCATCGGCGCAACAGCCCAGTATGGGCCAAGGCCGTCTAGCCACTGCTAGATTTCGAGACGTTTTTTTTTCTTTTTACAAGGTACGGTTTTCAATTCTACGCCCAACGCTCAATAGTCATGTGAGACCGGGACCTACGGCTTTAAGTGGATTCCGAACCGCTACAAACATCGGGACTCGAACGGGTCTCGAACCCTGTAGTACCGAGCGCTAGCCACTCGGCCATTCTGGCCCCAACACAATTAAATACTTGTACTAAATTAGTAGCATTTATATATCTACATTCAAATAAAATTTATGGAAATTGAAGAATATTTTTTTTATGAATTCTACCAAATGCAGATTAAGAACTTAATAATTAAATATACTTGGAATTATATTATTTATTTAAATTTCAAACATCCGAATCTTGCAACGTGCACCGCTGTTCATTCCGCTGAAGGCTTTGTTGTAGAACTGTTTCAAAAAACGATTAGACTCGATGGCGTTTGTGATGTTCAGCAACTTGCCCCATTAATTGGACTACCTGATAAGAGTTTTCCGGTTTTCTCTCATACGATAAGCCGTATGGGACGTAGTTCCCCCTAAAAATCCACCCGGAATGCATTGTCTTCCTTCTTCAGCGTCACGAAGCCAAGTTAGACTTCCACCTACAGGTGCTCCATCACAACAGCAGCTGCCTTTCATCTCCCTTCTTCAATGGGAACAGATTCATGGATTTTGTCTAGATGTTGCTGTCGACCAAATGGGATAAGGAACAAAATTAAGCTTCATACTCTTTCTGCTTTTATATGGTAAATTATTGTTGATTTTACGTTTTAAATATCAAACATCCAATTCTCAGTATTTAAATATTCACATTTTTTAAAACATTTTCTTGAGAATTGACTTATACCAGTAATTTCTTTGTGTTTTTAATTGAAAAGGTATTTTCAAATACATTACCAGAATGTTACTACAGAAATCTTTCAACTCTATGTCTTCTATGTCCAAACTGAAAATAATTAATTCCATATAAAGAAAAATACTTTAAAAATATTGCAATATTAGATTGTAAAAATCATTTTAAAAAAAGGGAACTGAGAAGTCCTCATAGGTATTGTAACAAAATTTAAATCATTCAAAATCACTTCAACCATAAAAATATTATAAATTAGGAGGCTCCATACACAAAATTGTTCATTAATAATACACCATTAACACACAGAGAGTACATAAATCGATTGTGTATTTTAGATACTAAATTCATGGTTTTTCTAGTGCTGTTTAAACTCCCTGAATTACAGTAGATAAAAATGATGAAAATAAATTAAATGAATAAAAAATAAATGCATTTTTTTTCTTTCCTAAAAAAATTGTTATTGAAAAATTTATTTATAATTTTTTAAATTTTTTTTGCAACTTAGTTATTTTCTCATTTTTACAATTTGATGAATATTTATAACATCTCACTTATTTAAAAATATTCTTTTTATAAATAATTAAATAAAATATATTAATAAAAATATTCTTAAAATATATTTGCTATATTAAAAAAACATTTACTCTTCTGAAAATTTAATGGATATTCTAATGATTTAAAGATACATTTTCGTACAGTTTAAGAATTGAAAAAATTGGATTCCTTTTCCATAAAGTTTACTTTATGGATTATTATTTTCTATTATTAAATTAATATCCTAATTTACATTTCAAGGAAAATTATCATAAAAAAAATGTTGTTGTAAGTTATTCTAAATTAGTAAAATTCATCCAGTCAAGTTAGCTTTATCATTTTTAATTTTACTTTCTTCATAAATTGAAAGAAAAATATTTTATTATGGTACGCAATTTAAATTAGATGCATTTAGTTCAAAATTTAAATATTCCTTTTGTCGAAGTTTAAATTATTTTAAACATAAAATAACGCATCAGAAATAAACAATACTTTTTTTTAGAAAAAATAAATTAAAACTTTCAAATTTAAATAAATAAATTTGTGGCTCTTGTTTTGAAAATATTAAAAAAATCTTTAGAAGTTGAAGTTTAAGAAACAAATTTCTGCAGCCAAACATAAAAAGTCTGTTACGTATACTACACTTTCTGATTTCATATTTGGATTTAAATAAATAAAATAATATTTGAAATATCGCAGCGAATTTCATAACAAAATGCAAACTATAAGAAAGAAAACGTATTTCATATCAGACTTTAATTATGTAAATCACTGACGTAAAAGAGAAAATACTTTTGCAATTCGACAAAAAAAAAAAAAAAATATTACAGTCTGATCTGGAATGAGAAATATTGCTTTTTCAAATATCATATTATAATTTTTAAATCTTGTTTGAAATTAAAACTTTTTCTTTAGACTATAATAAAAAATATGAAAATATTATAAAACCAACAGCAAATTCATCGTTTTTAATCCAAATGTTTCAATGTAACTCATTAATACTATGAGTGCATTTTGTTATTAAATGAATGTGTGTTTAAATATTTCTACTAATTTATTCTTGTTTAACTCTGCATTCAGCGGAATGTAAATTGAGATATTCTGTAAAATAATGTATGTAAAAAGAATTTGTATTCACTCTTTCGCTTGTAAAAATGATAGAAAATCACCGTTTCTATAATCCAATTACTATAATATTTATATTTTTTATGAAATATATCTTTGTAGAATATAAGTAAAATGAGATATATGAGAATTATTTGATTCATGTAATATTTCAATTTGAAATATTAAATGCTTCAAATCAAACGAAAACATTGCTTTTAATCAAAAATGTTTCAACTCATTAATAATATGAATGCATTTTTTTTTTGTTGAACTGATGTGTTTTTGAGGGATTAAACTAATGTATTCTTGATTGACTCTGTATTCAGCGGAATGTAAGTTGAGATATTCTGTAAAATAATATATAAAACGAGTTTGTATTAACTCTTTCGCTCGTAATAATGATAGAAAATCTCCGTTTCTATAAGCCAATTACGGTGATATTTATTTTTTTGTATAAAATGTATCTTTGAAGAATATAAGTTAAATGAGATACACAAGAATTCATGTAATATTTCCGGAAATAAACACCCAATGTAAAAATGTCTTAATGATGCCTGTTCAAAATGTATTAAGTAAATCCTTCTTTGAACAAAAGCTTATTTCACCTTTTGCAAAGATTCACATCTGCTAAATTTCGAAATATTTTTCTAAGTTCCCTTGGTACGTTACTAAGATAATTTATTTATTAATTGGATGTAAGGATGAGTTTATCTGGATAAGAAACTGTATCTATTTTAGAAGATTATAGCTCAAATAAATCGCCTACTAAATCAAAAATATTCAACCTTTATTTTAGTGAAACATTTTTATAATGCAGCCATTCAATTGCTTTCAAATATCTCAAAAAATCATTATATTCTTTTTTCTTTAATTGGCTCTTACCATAGGCTGCATGTGATATTATTTTCAATTTCTTTTATAAACTATTAGAAATAACACAATGATTTTCTAATATATTTGCAAGCTTTTGAAATAGCCAGAAGCAAAAAAATATTTCAAAATTATTCTAAGTATATATATTGATACAATTAAAGTATCTTACTATCTTGTACTATTGTAGAAATATCACTTCCAATATTTTAGGTGAAAATTAATTAATTAAAACAATAATAGAAGACATTTATTCCTTGCAATATTTTTTTTCATGTAACTATCCAAAAATATTGTAAAACTTTTAAAATGTTAAATTGGCAAGAGATTTTTATTTTCTAAGTAGTGAGTTTTTCCATATGAAATGAACGTTTTAGTATTGGGTAAAGTTCTATAAAAATATATCTAACGGTTTTAAGTAAATAAAAATAATATTATTTTATTGCTTATCCTGGACTTTGTCTAGGTTTTTATTTTAGATTTATCGACATTTTAAGGAAATTTTAAGCAAATAAAAGCACAGAACACTAAAATACAAATATTTTTCTTTAATAAGATAATTTCTATACAACTCAGTTTAAACCATTTAAGAAAGCTCATTTAGTAGATGAACTATCTACAATGCAATAAAATTTATTTATAACATCAATACAGCAGGCAACAAAACAACTTACAGATAAGAAAATAACACATTTAATACGACACTTGGTGAAGATCTACAGTGTCTTAAAGATTTAATTATCAGTATTTAAATATTAATGTTTTTGAAAATTTTATTAAGAATCTTTTTAAATAAGTAATATTTTGTGTTTTTAATTTAAAGGGAATTTAATTTTTCCAACTCTATATATGCCCAAACTGGCAATAATTTATTCCACATAAAAGAGCATTATTTAAAAACATATTGCAATGTTAGAGTGTATTAATCATGCTAAAAATTGAACTTAAAGTCCTCAAAGATAGCAATACAAAATTTAAATCATTCAAACTCATTTCAATTATAAAAATATAATGGATTAGGATTCTCTATATGCATAAAATTGTAGATTAATAATTCACCATTAACACTTAGAGACTGCAAAGATCGATTGTGTAATTTAGATACTAAGTTCATGGTTTTTCTATTTTTATTTTACCTCCCTCAATTACAGTTAATAAAAAATATTGAAAATAAAATAAATGACTACAAAAATAAATAAAATTTTTTCCATTCTTTAAAAAAAGTGTTATTAAAAAGGTTATTTATAATTTTTATCTTTTTTTTTAACTTAGTTTCTTTACATTTCAATGAATATTTATAACATCTTACATATTCAAAAATATTCTTTTTATAAATAATTAAAAAAATATTTGTATTAATAAAAATGTTCTTAAATATATTTGCTATGCAAAAATACAATTATTTAAAAAAAAAATGTAATGAATATTGTAATGACTTTAAGATACATTTTACTACAGTATAAGAATTAAAAAATAATAGTATTTTTTTTTCTGATAATGTTTACTTTATGGATAGTTATTGTTCTACTGTTAAACTAATTTCCTAATTTACATTTCAGGGAAAATTCCTTTAAAAAAAATCTTGTCATATTTTGTTATAAGTTATTCTGAATTAATAAATTTCATCTAGTCAAGTTAGATTAATTTTTTTTTCAGTTTTACTTTCTGCATAAATTAAAAAGAAAATTATTTTATTATGGCATGCAATTTAAATTAGAAGTAGAGGGTGGTTATAATTAAAGAGACCCTATTCAGGACCCTCTAGAACCCGTTCTACCCAACGAATTTTGTTGAAACGGGGTATATACGGTATATGGACCATGGGGAAAATATTTCTGCAATAAAGATAGTTCAAATTTTGACCACCAGGCGGAATTGTGGTGCTTAAATAAGGACAAAAAATTGTCAAAACCATTAAATTTATTCCAGAATATGCTCAACGTGTGTTCCATTGACATCAATTACATGTTGAAAGCGTATTATAGCGTTTTCGATGGTAGAGCGAAGAAACTCTCGAGAGATTTCAGCAAGATGGCTTGTAATGCTGGATTTCAATTCAGGTAAAGTGTTAATTCCCCCTCCAAAAACACGATCTTTTAGGAATCTCCTCAAACAGAAATCGCAGGGATTTAAATCGGGTGCACGAGGAAGCCAGATATCCTTAAAAGCTCTGGATATTACCAGTTCCTCGCCAAAGTTAGCACGAAGCAATTCTTTGACTTGGCGCCCAATGTGAGGATTTGCTCCATCTTGTGTGAAGACAGTGGTCTGCACACATTGCCGTTCCTGTAAAGTAGGAATGGTCTGTTGTCGAAGGAGTTGACTGTGACATTTACTAAAAAAAAATTTACTACTGTGAAAAATTAACAAATATTTGAATGATTTAAAGATACATTTTCCTAAATTTTAAGAATTAAAAAAAATTGTATTTCATTTTGATAAACTGTACTTTATGAATCATTATTATTCTATTGTTAAATTAATTTTCTAATTTACATTTCAGGGAAAATTCTTACAAAAAATATCATTTTTGTTATAAGTTATTCTGAATTAGTAAATTTCAGCCAGTTAAGTTAGCTTTACTGTTTTTAGTTTTACTTTCTTCATAAATTGAAAAGAAAACTATCTTATTGCGGCATGCAATTTAAATTAGATCTATTTAGTTTGAAATTTAAATATTCCTTTTGTCGAAATTTAAATTGTTTTAAGCATAAAATAACGCATCAGAAATAAACAATACTTTTTCAGAAAAAAAAATTTTAACTTTCAAATTTAAATAAATAAATTTAGGGCTTCTGTTTAGAAAATATTTAAAAATCTTTAGAAGTTGCAGTTTAAGAAACAAATTTCTGCAATCAAATATAAAAAGTATTTTACGTATACAAAACTTTCTGATTTCATATTCGTATTTAAATGAATAAAATAAATTTTGAAATATTGCAGCGAATTTTATGACAAAATGCAAACAATAAAAAGAATATTTCATATCAGACTTTAATTATGTAAATCACTGACGCAAAAGCGAAAATAGTTTTGCAATTTGAAAAAAAAAAATATTACACTCTGATCTGGAATGAGAAATATTGCTTTTTCAATTTTCATACTGTAATATTTAAATCTTTTTCTAAATGATTTTTTTTTCTTTAGAATATAATGAAAACTATAAAAATATTCTAAAACTAAAAGATAAATCATTGCTTTTAATCGCAAAGGTTTCAATGTAACTCATTAATACTATGAATGTATATATTTTATTAAATGAATGTGTTTTTAAATGTTTGAACTAAAGTTATTTTATTTAACTTTGCATTCAGAAGAACATAATTTGGAATATTCTGTAAAATAATATATTTAAAATGAGTCTGTATTAACTCTTTTGCTCGTAATAATGATAGAAAATCTCCGTTTCTATAATCCAATTAATCTGACATTTATTTTTTTGTATAAAATGTATTTGAAGAATATAAGTAAAAATGATATATATCACAATAATTTGATTCATGTACATAAGTACTCAATGCAGAAATGTCTCAATAAACAATGTTCAAAATGTATTCAATAAATCCTTCTTCGATTAAAGCTTATTTCCACCTTTTACAAAGATTCATGTCTAAATTTCGTGATCTTGTGTTAAGTCCCCTTGGTACGTTACGAAAATAATTTATTTAATAATTGGATGTAAGGATTAGTTTTTCTACTTAAAAAGATGTAAATATTTTAGAATATTATAACTGGAATAAATCGCATTCCAAATCAAAAATATTCGACCTTTATTTTAGTGCAACATTTTTATAATGTGGTCAAAACATCTCAAAAGATCTCATCAATTACGTTCAAACATCTCAAAAGATTGCTTATAATCTCTTTTCTTCAAATGTGGCGCATACCAATGGCAGTATATGGTAATATTTAAAATTTTTATTATTAACTATTTACAGATGAGAGAAAATGATATTGAATACGACCCTTGGCGAACATCTACGATGCCCTAAATTTCTGGGATCTTGTCATCTCTCTATCCTCAGAGTCCTGGTGACCTTCTGAAAACGAACGAGCCTGTTCTGTCCGGTACAACGAACAACATGTCCTGTCTTCAACAGCACGTCACTTCCACAGACTTCTTTCACTGTGATTTTCTAATATATTTGCAAGCTTTTCGAATATACTAGCTTAATTGGAAGCTATAATTTGGAATATACTAGCTGAATTGGAAGCTATAATTTGGAATATACTAGCTTAATTGGAAGTTATAATATGGAAAAAACTAGCTGTTTTGGGCCAAATCGGATCGGTGTGCGGCGCTGGATTCCCTTCCATGTGGGCATCTATGGAAATGAAATTGCTGATCTGCTCGCTAGGGAAGGTTGTGAACTTCCCAAAGCTGTTTCTTCCAATCTGTTAGCTTCAGAGGTTCATTCCATGACTTTAGCCAGAGTGAATACCGCCTGGAGGTCGCCACCAATTCATGCATGGTAAGCAGCTAAATACCCTGGTATGTCCCTGCAGTGCTCTTGCCCTAGGCCTGCTCAAACGGCTTTGGATATACTAAGGACTGGCCACACTAAGAGTTTGACCTTCAATGGAGACGAGAAGACATATACCATTTGTCATTATTCGGCCATCGCGTCTCCTTCTCCTCTCATCGATTGTATTGGTGCTTCTGTGAGGCAACTGTTGAATGAGGGGAGGACCGTTTACGATACAGAAATTATAAATATACAGAAATTGCAATCGTTGCATATTTGCATATTTGCATATAATTGAGTATTCGACAAATAAATTGTTCATTGACTATTTATGATGCAAAGTGAATACTGCATAATCGTCGTAAACGTCCAGCAAAGTGGCTGCATGTATAAGAAAAACCCAAACAATCAACCAAATCAAGCTTACTCCGAAAGAAGATAATGGTGAGAGTTTAATGGTATATAAGGAGAATTATCTACTACCTCCATCTTGATCTAGACCAAATAGTTAAGGCGCAATATTACTGTCAACAGTTTGATATCAGAACCAGCCTTGTTGAATCGAAAAGGCGTTATTCTTACCCACGATAACTCAAGAACTAGCATAGCAACGGAAGTTTTAATCGTATGAGCCATTTTAAATACTCATAAATAAATGCTGACGCAAGTGAATGTTACAAAAATGGGGTATATGGATAAATGAGGATAATCATTGCACATGTGCGGAATGGTGATCGCAATGCTGCAATGGATGCATTTGAAAACGTCATTTAAAAAACTCATCTCATAGCTGGAGTTAATAGATCTGATTAAAAATTCCTAAGTGAGCGAGTGTAGTTTGAAAATATCAATTTGTCAGTTTTCAATTGACTGTTCCATTTTCTACGCAATACATGGGAACGCCTGTCTATGAACGAGACATTTCTTTCTTTTGCGCCCAATGAGTGGAGGCTAGATTGCGAACCTGTTTCCTCCAGATATACAATCGTTTCAAATCTCTGTAGCATGATATGATTGTAATGTAGCAGTTCCCCACCGCCATACATACGACTTGCTAAATATATATTATATACTTGATACATATATAATATTGATATAAGCACAAATTCTTGAAGTTAGAAAGATACTACACGATATTGAAAATATTATCAATCAATTTTTTCATTAATGGAAAATAATTCTGGATTGGAGAACTTTCAGCTATGGTAACAGATACATTTAGACTGAAATAAAATAAAATCATCACACATTTTCGAATGTCTAAAATGATTGATCTCAACTGATTTAAATTAAAATATTGTGCATGTAGGCATATTTTGTATATGTAAATCAAGTCCACATATTGATGAAATAATAGCAACATGAAATTCTCCAAGAAATGAGAAACAAGTAATATAAAAAAAAAATTTAAGTCTAGTATTATTTTTTTTTTCACTTGCAGAAAGTCCTTTATAAATAATTTTCATTCATTATTTTAAGTTTATCTGGCGCCGTCTATTGGTAGATATATGCAACTTAAATCTAAAAAAAACCTAAAATTAATTAATTAAATTTAATTACTGAATTGATATTTGAAAAAACCGTCTTAACATCAAGTGTCATCCACTACAAGTTAAAAAGAAATGTGTTTGAACTTGAGTGGATGAATAAAAAGTATTTTATTAACGATTGAAAATTTGTACAAGATATCTATAGGGAGAGTGTGAGCTAATAGAAAGAATTGAAAAAATTAAAGCAAGTATGTGACAATACAATTATTTAAAGAGAATTTATTGGACTGCAATCTTGTTAACTTCTTGTTACAAATAATATTGGTATTTGTAATCACCCCTAAAGGTTTATTTGAAACGCTATAGTTAAGAATAAAATAATTACACGATAAAATTAAATTTGGCAGCACACAATTTAAACATCACTTGAATTACAATTTAACTTGAACTTTAATAACAAGCAATTCACTAAAATATGTTCAAGCAAAAACAAACGCGGAAACAGAAAAATGAACTAATTCCATTATAATCATATTTGCATAATAACAAGATTTATTTAATATTTATAGATGGGAAGTTTATTGAAAACGGATATAACCAATACTTTTCTCGAAGATGTAAGTCAAGGAATTTTAAATGTTATCAAAAACGTGTATCTAAATCCGGAGACACCAATCCTTTCTGAAATGGATTATGATCCTGCTCGATTATGGATTTCGGTAGCAGATGAACTTTTGATGGCTAAGAGATCAAAGATTTTATCTTCCAATAATTTAAGAAGCCCAGACGATTCAGATTCATCTATATTAAATTATAAACATTTGCCTTTTAAAGAATTAGATACTATTTCTTCCCATTCAAAGATGTCTTTATATTCATGGAGGAATTCATGTACCAACAGTTCATTGTCTATCAGTCAAAACAGCAAGTCCGATTTAGTTCATGTTTTATCTAGTAATTTCATAATACCAATTATTCATGAATACAGTGCTAACATAAAGAATATAAACACTAACTGTAAATCATTTAGTAATCTTTTAGTAGAATCTGAAACAAGCAATGAAAATATTTCTAACTGTTTGCAGAATATGTTGGAAGATTCATCCATTTATTCGATTTCTGGAGAAAAATATGAAAAACATATATGCCACCAAATTGATGAGAAATCTTATATTAAAAATCCAGAAATGGAAAGTATTCCATCAAAAAGTAACATTATCAGTGAAGATGTGAATTTAGAATCAAAAAGAAATTTAAAGGGTGATTTTCTATCTAGTACAACCAATGCCAAAACTTGGAAACTTCTAAAAATAATGAAACGATTTGTTGTTCAATTTTATCACAGCTTAAAATCATGTATTTCAAATAAAAAAACTTTAAATTAAAAGGTTGCATAGCCAATACTGTGAAAGAATACATTCGTAATAAAAATAAATACTACATTTTACATTAAAAATACCATACCATTCAACCATAATAAATATTACATTCATAATATTCATAAATATTGTAAAGATCATTGGATCGTTGAGATTTTGCGCCTTTTTATGCCACCAATTGAGCGATAAGTTGCCAAATGTACAACAATTACTACTACTGCACCACACCCCATCACTGTGCCCAGAGGTGAGTCGGCCCTTTAGAGTTTGGGAATTATGTAGGTGAGAAGTCTGATTGGGCTCTGTGGCGCTCTGTAGTCATATGAGACCGGGACCTACGGTTTAAAATGGATTCCGAACCCCTACAAACATTTATAGCACCACTGGGACTTGAACCCAAAACTTGTGGTACCGTGTGCTAGCCAATCGGCCATCAAGCCCCCGCCAAATGTAGTAACCTGATTTCTTGTACTGTATGCAATTATCTTCAATTTCATCCGCAATGTTGCTTGGCGGGTTAATTTAAATAATTTTTGGCGCCAAATCCCCTCGGTCAGTGCTCTGCGTTTTTACCGATAATTGAGTTTGAAATTTGCAAGATCACACTATAAGCAATTTTGTGTTACTTATTTATTATTTGGGGATTCATTGGCAATATTGGTTTTCATTTGCAAAAAATACTGGTAAAAATTCATTTTTATTGTACTAATTGTTTGGATTTTAAAAATTGACAAATTTTGTCTTTTATGTTTGATACCAATATCATCAATACTTTGAAATCATTTCTTGATAATAATATTTTTAATACACGCGATAAAATGATTCATTTTGTTGAAATATTTAAAATAGAACACTTCCTAAATTTAACGCCTCTCGATTAATTGGCGATATATATTGCCAATAATCGGAAAACCATAGGAAGGAATAATCAAGTGTAATTAAGCTAAGAATTAGCTTGGCGATTATCGTGGCATTGTTTAATTAATGGAGGCCCTAATAATAATGAATTATCAACAAAAAAAATGCTACTATAATTATACAAGTGCTTTGTTTCTAGGCACGATATAAAATAAAGGAAAATTAAAATTGAATGGTCATCACGTGCATTATATTTATATCATCAATATAAAAATTACAACAGTTTTATAACTCTTATTTCTGGTGCTCGGTACCACAGGTTTCGGGTTCGAGTCCCGGCGGTGCCATGGATGTTTGTAGTGGTTCGGAATCCCTTTAAACCGTAGGTCCCGGTGTAACACGATCGTAGAGCATTGTGGAGAGTGACATATTAAAAATAAGGAAAAACTAACTGTTCATGTATATAGCGATTAGGGGATTATAGTCCTTGTTGCTTCACATCCCCATATACCACTTCATTCATTCATAACTCTTATTACCAAATATAGGAACTAAAATTGTTTATCATTTATTCTGAAGTAGTGAAGTATGTATTTTTATACATACAAAAAATTATTCATTTTGTTAAAGCATTTAATATAACATACTTGCAATTAAAAAACCTCTTTTATTAATTTGCCACATATATTGCGAATGATAACAAACAGTATTTGACAACAACAATTAACAGTATTTGAAGGATTGACAAAGTATTCTGGACAAATTGGGGCAGGATATCGTTTCTAAACTAGCTGTTTTGGACCAGATCGGATCGATGTGCTTGCAGTGGATTCCCTCCCATGTGGGCATCTATGGAAATGAAATTGCTGATCTGCTCGCTAGGGAAGGTTGTGAACTTCCCAAAGCTTCTTCTTCCAATCTGTTAGCTTCAGAGGTTCATTCCATGACTTTAGCCAGAGTGAATACCGCTTGGAGGTCGCCACCCATTCATGCATGGTACGCCGCTAAATATCCTGGTATGTCCTTGCAGTGCTCCTGTGCTAGACCTGCTCAAACGGCTTTAGCTAGACTAAGGACTGGCCACACTTAGAGTTTGAACTTTAATGGAGACGAGAAGACATATATCCTTTGTCATTGTTCGGCCATCGCGTCTCCCTCTCATCTCATCGATTATATTGGTGCCTCTGTTGAATGAGGGGAGGGCCGTTTACGATCTATTGATGCAGCATGATCTACTGGACTTGGTTTAGGATTCTAAATCAAGGGGATAAGCAACAGCAGCAACAATATGATAACAAATACTACGAAGTTATAATTAATTTTAATTAAGCTAGAAAACTTGGCGATCATCTTGG
>BPLQ01009154.1:139865-157786 GCA_021605075.1 Caerostris darwini
ATAAAACTGATTATCAATTTTTCAGAATAATATATTTAATACATACAGTAGAATTATTCATTTTGCTAAAACATTAAAAATAGCATGCATCCTATTTATAACGTCTCTTCGATTAATTGGCCACATATCTTGCCAATAATCCCAAAACCTTAGGAAGTTATAGCCAAGTATAATTAAGCTAGAAAACTTGGCGATCATCTTGGCATTGTTTAATTAATGGATGTTTTTCTAGATACAATATAAGCAGTTCAACATATAAGTAGCTCAATGCACAAATAATGCACATTTTTATGCCGGCTGTTTCAAACAGTTTAAAATGTATATTCAAGTTAAATTAAGCTAGAAAATTTAGCGATCATCTTGGCATTGCTTAGTTAATGTATCCAATAATAATAAGGAATTATTAAAAAAAAATATATAGTAATACAAATGTTTTGTTTCTAGGCACAACATAAGCATCTCAACACATAAATAATGCAAAATTTTATGTTGATAGCTTCAACCTATTTAAATAAGTTGTAATATATAGCATTAAAAACTATAATTATAATACTAGGTTTCTATTTACCAATAAATTTTCTGTTACACCAATGCATGAAATGCTTAAGGATCATTTGTTTGTAATTAACAAAATTTATTATCACCTTTATCATTGTTGGACAGATCTCTGTTTTATACTCAACTTAGTTGCTTTAGTATTCTTACTTGAAAGGTGTCATTATTTTTGTCCTCTTTGTATGTTTAATAAAATTATACAAACTTAATTTTTTTTCCTTCTTTTTTCTATTTATTTTTTCTTTTCAAGAACATTTAGCCATTTCCCCAGTTCTAGCAATCATATTATTGGCATCACAACCCAATGCAATTCGTGCCAAATGTTGCCTATTTGTTGAACTTTCCTCACAGAGGCATTTAAAAGGAATCCCCCGCGAGGTAATAAAATATTCCCAGTTATTTCCAGCAAAGGAACGAAAAAGAACTTCTTTTTTCCCGCCAAAAAAAGATAACGTGGCTGTCATTACCATTTATCGCCGTTGCCAGATGCAATTCGAGCCATTTATGTGGAAGTGTGTAATAAACGTAATTCGTGACCATTGCCTTTTGAGCTTTTAAAATTAGCACATCAGAAATCAAATTAGTTCAAAGAGGATTCTGGATGGATTTTTTATTCTACAATTTAATGAGTGAATGTCTTTATAATTCTTTTTTTCTCTGCTTTATTTCGGCGAGTCTTATACTCGTAGCAGTACAGACTTTTTTCTTTTGAACCCAGTAAATTTTATTTACATTTGGTGAGAATTTTCACACTTAAATCTTCATTTCAGAAACAGAGTCTGTAAAAAGTTAATGGATTTTAATTATTTAAGATGTTTTACCAAATCAAATTTTATAATCATTGATTTCTTGTTTTATCATGCTTCGTTTTTTATGTGTAGTGATAAAAATATACATTAGTTTTGCTTAAAGTTATTTAAATTGGTGACTCTATTCGACTTTAAATCTTATGGCTATATTTTATGTTAGCACGCTGCTGTTTTAAAAAGAAAATTACATTACTTAATATTTGATTTCTAGAATATTTAATTTTATTTTAAAATTTGAATATCTAATGTTCTTGTGCATTAATTTAATCCTTGTTTCATTATGCTTCCTTTTTTTATGTGGAGTGATAAAAATGTACATTATTTTTGCTTAAATATTTTTAAATTGGCGATTCTATTCGACTTTAAATCTTATGGCTATATTTTATTTTAGCATGCTATTTTTTTAATTTTTCTTAATATGTGATTTCTAGACTATTCAATTATTTTTAATTTGTACATCCAATGGTCAAGTGCAATCACTATATCTTAAATTTGTGAAATGCAATCAAATTATGAAAGTAAATATGTAATGCTGTATTATGTTTTTAATAATGCAATGGTTTTGCAAATGTTGGATTACTTTTCATACATATACAATATTATTAAATAGTTTTATTTATTCAACGAGCTTTTTAATAAATAAGCAAGCAAAACTATAATGTTAATATAATCTTAATATATGGTAAAATATTACTTATATTTAATCAAGTTTAAATATGGATTTCGGATTCTTCTTTTACACAGCTGTTATTAGCTGTAGAAATTATTTTAACGAAAATAAATTAAAATCTAAAAATATTATAAAAGATAATATCGTTATATTAATTTTATTTTCGTCTATTCCTTCCTGTTTTATATTTTGATTCGGAGATTTTGTATATATTTTTATTTATGTAGTTGCTATAGTATCCCCTGAAGAGTACAAGGGAATCAAAAATCATGATGTTTCCAAGTAATATTGGCTATGTTGATTGCGAGCTTGGGATATAAATCCTCTTTAGACAATGCATAGCGGCTGCAACAGCTGGGCAATCACAAACACGATGAAGAGTACCATCTGGGCATCTGGACAGATGAAGATACATCTGGGCATTTACCACATTTTTGGTGTCCTTTAACACCGTCAGCAGAAAATTTCATATTTTTCTGGTGTTTCATCTTTAATATTGTGAGAGTAGAAGCTGTTTTTCTGTCGACATATAGTTCTAATTTTTGGTATTGTTTTGATATTAGAAGGAATCATAAATTTAGATTTTGCCAAGGCCTTTATAAATTCAAGAGAAGTAGGAATCCAGTCTGATCCAAACTTCTGGTCCATGAAACTGCAATTTCAATAAATTCCAAATGCACATGAGCAGGGATCCATTGTAGGGTACACATTCTGTGCAAGCAGTGGATGTGTTCTAAAAGCGATATAATGTCGGCATATCAACATTTATATATAGATTTACTATAGATATACATCTATGTATATATAAATCAAATTCTGTTTCACATTTTTTTCATTGCTTTTAATTATATTGTTGGATATATTAAATTAGTATATGTTTTTGTGGAATGGATATGTTTAAATTAGTGTTTGTGGAAATCTGTTTTCTATGGAAATTTTGATCTTTTGGAATTCAAAAAGCCTAAACAATGAAACCATTGGAAAAAAAATGAATTTCAATTCTTTCGTGTTACATTAATCTTAAAAAAAAACAATTCATTTATGAAATCTTCTGTTCTAAGGTAAATATACAAGGAAAAAGGTTAAAAAATGTTTAAAAACTTACTTTTTAATTACTGAAGCAGCTGATTACTTGATTTTACGGAATAATTATTTTTATTTGGAGTAGAGATTTGAGAGATCACGGTATTTTATTTTTTGTTTCAATTTCTGACAGAGAAATGCTAAGAAAAAAAACCTGAATCTTTGAAGGAATTGAAGTTCATTTTCTTTGTTTCTTCCAGTTCCATTATTTTGGCACTTTGAATTGGCAACATCTGGGTTTCTCGCAGCAGAAATCGTTTGGTGGATTTTCTGTTTTTCTTTTTTTGTCTGCTTCTTGAAAGATAAATCTGACAGAATGACACATCGGGTTCGAGGTTTCAAAAAAATTCTGGAGAAAGATCACTGCTATTCGAATTTTTTTTTCTTATCTTCTACAGATTATTTCTATTTTGGCCGTCGAAAAGAAAGATTTCAACAAAAAAAATTACAAACTGCAATCAAATAAATGAAAAATGGAATGAAATAATTCTATCTTTAGAAAAAAGCAATAATCATTTTCATTATTTTCTTCGATCGAAAACAAGAACATGTCAAAACAGATTTCAAACTAATTTCAATGTTTTACTGAAAGTTTGAGGTTTTGCCATTTTTTATTGCTAAGTTATTGGTTTATCAACAAAATAAGACGAGTTAGATGGTGGATGTATTACAACAGACATGATTTAAATGATAGGTGGGAATTAAGTTTATTTTGGTCTGTTTATAAAATTTGCATTAAAAGTTTTTTATTTTAACAGTTTTGGGCGATACGTTTTCTCATGTAAAAGCAACTGATTTTAAGTCAACAATTTTATAAAACTATAGCATTAATTAATAGCGTATAAATTATAAATTAAGGAGTAGGAGGATCTTCTAATAATCCTTTCCAGTTTAAGGGTGATTAATCTGGTTGTATACTATCAATTTAATTTATTTTGTACATATATTATAGTGCATGTTTTAAAACAGTTTTACAAGGTGCTAAAAGAAAAAGTAAACATATTTGAAAATTAAATTGTTTGACGAATTTAATATTGTTATTTTAGAGATTACATAAACAGAACGAATCAATATGGTATTTTCTTATATTTCGCCTTTTGCCTTTATTGTCAATGTCTTGCTTAACTTAATTGGATTACTCTGCTGATTTCTTTGAAAATTTTTTCCAACTGTTGAACTAGATCAGCGGAATTATTGGACGGTCAGAGACACTTGCTCTGAGGTTTAATTTAAACCACATATCATGATTCGTTGCGTTATGATTATTATTGGAATTCATCTAACATAATTTTCATTGATATAAGTTTATTGTTATCAATCCCTTTTTCACGGTTTATCAGTTGATTCATTCAATTTTCATTTTTAAAATGTTGCGTTTTGAGCTACATCTTTAGGATAAGGATCTCTATTGTCCAACATAACATTTCCAAATTAAATTGTTGAAACTTTTAATAGATTAATTAACGTAATGATTATGCATTTTAATTATGTAATTTCAATAGTTAAAGACCATTCATATAGCGCATATTTAAATATACATAATTTTTGTAAACTATTTAAAGTATGTATATCGCTTATATTTATGTTGTTTCTTATCCCACCTGGTCGACAGCAACATCTAGAGCAAGTCCATGAAACTGTATGTTCTCATGGAAGGAAGGGAAGCTTCTGTCGTGATGGTGTACCCGTATGTAGAAACCTGACTTGGTTGCCTGCATCTGAAGAAGAAGGGCAGTGACATACGGGAGGACTTTTAGGGAAAACTCCGGCATTTGCGTATCGTATAAGAGAAAACCCGGAAAACTCCCACCAAGTAGTCCAACTAACAAGGAAAGATGTTGAACATCACAAACACCACCGAGACTCTTCTTTTCTGAAAAAATGTCTACAACAAAGCAGCCAGTGGATTGAATCTCAGTCTTCATGCTGATCGGCGGTGTGCGTTGCTACTGAGCCACGAGTCGGACAAACTTATATTTGTTAATAATATAACTCATTCATTAAAATATTTACTTTTTCCTCGTGAATGTGTTTATTTGCATACCACACTTTAAAAAGAATGTATTTTTTGCCGACTGTTTAATACAGATTCATTGCAATTTTAAGTATTTTACATGGATATTATTACTCGTTTTCAATGCATTCTTATTCTACATTATTATTCAATATTCTTATTCTTATTCTACATTTTTATTATTCTTATTCTTATTCTACATTCTTATTGTTCTATATTCTAATTCTATATTCTTATATTCTTATAGTATTAATAAATTTTTAATAATTTTTAATTTGTTTAAATTACAAACAACTTTCTGAAATATTATTAACAATTAACTTTAAAAAAAAAAAATGAAAAATGCTGTCTGGAGTATAAAAAAAAGTTTTCAACAATTCCTCATAAAATCTTAATCTGAATTTAACTTCCACTTTTGAAAGTGCCAAGTCAAAAATTTCGAACTACCCAGAATATTTTAATAATTCATAAACTTTTGCACGCTAACTTTTAATACCTCTTTTATGGGTGTTAGGGAAAACGATTACGATGAAAACGATGAATGCTAGATGACGCAAAAAAATATATGATGTACTCAGGCTAAATTAAACACCAGCGTTTGGTTTCTCTTTTAAAAATTGTATAGATTTAAAAAGAGCACGATAGATTTCGATTAACTGAAGAAAACAATTTTTTTTCCCTAAGTCTTCCTTAGATTAAACAATAAACGCCGAAAAATAATTTACAGACTTTTTGTTTTCTGAACAATAAAGGTTCCAGTTTTTAAAGAAATAATTTTTGCCACTTAAAAAAAAAAATGTTGTTTTGGAGTACTTAGTCTTCTAATGTGTTGAGTAACTACTTAAGTGAAAAGCAAAGAAAGTTTTTCTGATTGTTTTGAAAGTTGAAAAAAAAATAAGGATGCATTATTACGCCATCATTTATTTTTTTAAATAATTATCTTTCCAAATTTTTGAGTGGGTGAATTTTTCCCTGCAACCTTTTAATCGCTAAAAGAAGCACTAATAGCCATTTTTTTTCTTCACTACTTTGAGGAAAAATATTTTTTTAAAAAATAAGAATTAGTTCTCCTGATCTTTTATCAGGGTGAATTAATTCTTAAATGATTCATCTTTGAGAAATGTTTTTAAAATATTTCGTATCGTTTAATTAACTAAAATAGGATAAAAGATCAATTTAATAATTATGGATGAAGTTAGTTGAAATCAAAAAAATAATCTAGCAAGCCAGTTAATATTTTCAATTAACAATAATAGCCAGTAAAATATTTTGTTTGGAAAATAAGCAAGACAAAATTGATTTTTTCACTAAAATACCAAGAATTGTAACTAAATTATAATGCAGTGAATGATCATTTACATTGCATGTATTATTAATTTAATGCTAAAAAGAAACATTTTTCAAATTTATGATTAACATTAGTATAAGTATGTAGTTGAATTTACGAAAGTATTCATATTGTGAACCGATTTTGTTGGAGATGTTTTTATCTTTTAAAATTAATACACATGGTAATGTACACATGATTTATTATTTTGTTAAAAGTTTATACATTAAAGAATTCTCAATTAAAATGGACTTTGGTGAACTGCAATATAATTCTTTAATTGTTTATAAATGTTTTTTTTTAAAGAATAGCTTTGAGTTAAATTGCAGCTTAATAAAAATGATGAAAATATTTTCAGAAATATTGAATACTTATTAAATTTCTAAAAAACTTGTGTTTAGTAAATTAAAACCAAACAATACAAATGGAACTACGTAACATGCATAAGTTTTATATGTATAATACATAAAAATTTATTATATAAAGGATTAAGATATAAATTGAATTACGATTTTTAACATTCAATTTGCATATAAAACCAATATTCTTATTAATTTAACTATACAAAAGAAATTCAATAATCTGATTTAGTTATATAAAAGTTTAATGATTTATGTTATGTTATATATATATATATATATAGATAGATAGATAGATAGATAGATATGGTAAATTCGCAGAATAAAGGCATAAGAAATTTGGAGTCAAAAAATCTTATCGCCAAAGTGCGCCAAATAATAGGTTCCGCTAGTATGTGAAGTGAATTGCAAACAATACCAGAAACATTTGGCCACTTATAGACCAGATGGCCATAAAAGTCGCAAATCCCAATGGCTTCTATTTTTTGATTTGGCCGTACATAGATAATCAAATTTATTTATGCGACCAGTTATTTGTTTTCCTTTTCTATCTTTTTGTAAAAGGAATATTAATTTTAAATTTTTACACATAAGTTATTAATTTCCAAAAGAAAACTATGGATAACTTAAATATAAAATTTTACTGAATCCGATACAACAAGACAGAGGATTTAAATTACTGATTTTATTCTTTAAAAATAATAATAAATTATCAATAATTCAATCTTCTTCGTAATTTTTTTTTAAATTTCAATTAGAACCTAATTTCTTTAATTCTTAAAAACTCTTTATGATTAGCTAGAGATCTTAGCTTTAAAGACTTTTAGAATTATTGAATGCTCCTAAATTAATATTTTTAAGAGAAAAGTCGACATCATCTACACTTAATATCAACCTGAAACCACTGATATTTTAGTGTAACCCCCGATGTATCTCACTAACAAAAACCAGTATTTGTTAACTAATTTTATGCTCCCACACGCACATGTATATATATAGAATTACATTTATTATTTATACTTTATCCTAATCTGAAGGGAAAATCATATTCTTTTGGCATGATTATTATAATAAGCATTTATTCTATACATGTAAAAATATTTACTTCTAATTTTTAAGGAAGAAAGTAAATTAAAGAATACTTAATTATTTAGTATTATTTTCACTCCATTCTTAATTTATTATTTTCAGATTTGCAACACAATTAGTTTTTGGAAATTGGCCAAAAATTATTATAAAGATGTAATAATAGAATAAATAATAGAAATAATAGATTCTTATAAAATATATCTGCCAAAACAATAATATTATAAGAATGATGAATGTGTGTGCACATCTTCAATTTCGCATTAATTAGTTAAGAAGCTTATCTTTCTAGAGATCTTAAGAGATTTTTTGAATAACCTTCGTTAATATAAAAGATTACTGTAAAATATTTTTAAAAAGTTTGATAAATTATTCCGTTCATTTCATATCGTTTTTAGTTATTCGAAAAGTATAATACGAATCTTAAAACCTAATGTTTTGTTAAGAATCGTCTATTTAATATTTTTTAAACAAAAAAAAGTTATTTCCTTGTAAATTTAGCATTGATAAGTATGTGTGTTATTTACTTCGACTAAAAAAAGAAAGTTTGGTCAGGACAAAATAAAATGTTTTGCCCTGAACTTAATGATGATATAACATTATGGTGATAAATCATTCTTCTATATTTATTTATTTTTTTCTTTGGACGCCCCAAGATGGAAGAGTCTATGCTAATAAAAGTAAATAAAAAAAATCTTTTAAAATTAATGTTGATTCTCAAAAAAGAGCAATTATTTACTTGTCATACTTTTTGAAAAAGAATTTTTCTCAATAATATGATAGGAAATTCCCTGTTAATAAATAAATAACAATTTATTTTTCAATTCCTTCTATTAGCTTACACTGTCCCTATGTATATCTTGTTCAAATTTTCAATCGTTCATAAAATACCTTTTATTCATCCACTCAAGTTCAAATACATTTTTTTGAACTTATAGGGGATGACACTGGATGTTAATACAGTTTTTTTAAATATAAATTCATTAATTAAATTTAATTAATTAATTTCCTTTTTTTTTAGATTTAAGTTGCATATATCTACCAATAGATGGTGACAGATAAACTTAAAAAAATGAATGATAATTATCTATAAAGGACTTTCTGCAATATAGTGAAAAAAAATAGGAATTGACTTGTTAGTTAATAAGTAGTTGTATTTAGTTTTTTTTCCTTGTAATATTTAAAAAATAACACTTTTAAGAACGGAAGAAAGTAGGTTCCATTGAAACATATAGAAAACTCATAAGGAAGATTGTTTTATCGATAAATTATTAGAACGGAAGAAATTAGGAAGAATCAATAATTTCAATTCTCTACTTTGCTATATCATATTTAGTAACATTTTGGATCTATAATTTTCTTTTAGAAATTAATAAATTATGTGTAAAAATTAAAAATTAATTTTCATTTTACAAAAAGATAGAAAATGCAACCGACTAACAGGTCACATGTTTTCCATTACAAATAACTTTGATTATATGTATATGTATATGTATATATATATATATAATTGTATTGTTTACAACTTACTTCCCTTAGAATCCACACCCATTACTTGGCGCACATTGGCGGAAGGTTTTTTTGACGCCAAACCCATCGACTTCTATTCTCTGTCTTTACCATATATATATGTATATATATATACTTTTATTTATAGTAAACCATTGAAGCTTTTATACAAATAAATCAGATTACTTATTTTTTTTTAAACTAGACAAAACTGTATAGTTAAATTAATAAATTAAATAATCATTTATTTTCCCTGAAATATTTCAAACATAAAACTAATTGAAACTACTTATGAACTAAAAATAAACCTAAATACATTTAATATGTGAACATACGTAAATGCACAGTATAGCAAAATACTGAGATTACACCAAAATTGGCGTTGAGATCTTTCTGGATGATGGAAAACACAACTTTCTCAATGGAAAACACAAGATTGATTTTGGTTTGTAAGGTATTTAACAAATGAAATGACACTCAAGGTCATTCTATGAGCTGTACGAATAATATAAATATTTCTAGAAAATGGTTGAGACATTACTCTCATGCTGTGAATTTAATATAAATTTTTTTAGAAAAATATATGCAAATTTTTTCCTATTTCTTTTGCTTTAACTTAGATTTACATTCTAGCCGGGTTTCGTTTGAAAGTATACGTACCTGGCTTTGAAAAAAAAATTTAACAATCGCAGAAAGAAAACCTCCGGAAATTAGAAATATTGATTAAATTTATTATATATTTAAAATTAATAATACATCAATTTTGTGCCCATAATAGATTACTCGAAATGATGCCCATCCAATTACATGTAATTCTACTACAGACAGAAATTCACATTCCATGATACTTAGGCTCATTACCTATATAAGAGTATGTGTTCTAGATTAGTTCCTGCATATTATTTGAAATAGATCTTAGGCCGTCGATCAATTGAAAGCTAATTGTAATTACCACTCAGGTAGTTAAATTTGACCCTTCAAATTACCTCCAACGTAGAAAGTATAGTAATCAAGATGTTCTGTTCTCTACTAACTATTCAGCAGAATTGTCTATTCGAAGTGCTTTAAGCTAATTATTAAGAATTTGACTATGTGGGTTATCAGATGTTGGACTAGACTATTGTCTCGGCATATTCATGTACATTGTAGCTTAAAATGGGAGTTATTTAAATTTTCACAACGGAGGTTTTAGTCTTTTTTTGTAGTCTAAATAAATAGTTTCCAACTATTTCATAAAAATATTTAAAATATAATAAATATGCAGGGTAAAAATTTAACATTTAATGTTGTTCATAGCCATAAACTATAATTTAACTTTACTTTGTAAGACATATTTAAAAGACATTTTTAAGGATTATAAAAATATATGAAGCTTTCTCAATAATGTCTTTAAAATCATTTATGCCAATTTTAAGCATTTTAAATAATTTCTTGGTATATATATGTTTTTTAAGAACTACTTTAATTAATAATTATAAATATATGCAATAATAAAATGTTAAATATAATATTCAAAAAATAATAATGCATAAGGGATCTATGCTTCCTACTATTAATTCTAAAGTTGAATACAGATTTAAAAAATTAATTTAGTTAATTTTATGCGAAATCATAAGTAGAAATAATATTTTTTATTTCATGAAAATTCAAGACCGTCAAATTGCGGTGAATTATTTATTAATAATCTTAAACAACCTTTACGTAGCCTTATTCAACCTTACTACCTTAAACAACCTTTACAACTTTACTTATATACATAAAATTATAATCTATATATTAATTTATATATAAAATATAATATTATATTGCATTCATCATCATCATTGGTGCAACAGCCGCATGATGGGTCAAGACAATCTGCCTACTGGCAGATTTCGAGACATGAGATGCTTTCTTCTTACGGAGTAGTGTTGTCAGCCCTACTTACAACGCTCTTAATATTAAGTATTAGACAAGAACCTACTGTTTAAAGTGGATTCCGAACAACTACAGGCACCTATACTACCTCCGGGACTCGAATCCGAAACATGTGCAATCAACGCCAGGACTTATATTATATTATTTCTAAAATTTGTTTTCTATACTAATGTTTGTTGTGCAAAAAAAAAATAACTTTAATAAAAATAATTTTGTTATTATAACAATAAGAATGCAATTTGTTAGAGATATATTTATCTCTAATCCAGTTATTTACATTTCTGCAGAATATAACCTTATTTTTAATATCACACTATTTCCACTTGGGTTAGTAAGCAGGTTATTATTAATTTCGAGGTAAAAAGAAATATCCAAATTGTGGAAATTAATTGCACTTTTTGTGTAATAAATATATAATCAGCAATTAAATATAAAATCTGAGCAATACGATACAAAATCACAGTGATAAAAAACCTAGCTATTAATTAAAATGGGTAGTTTCTTTCAGCTATTATATAAAATTTCATGGTCAAGCTCAAAATAGATGAATGTTGATCATTTTTTCTAGAGCATTAGGACAAGATATATTTGATAGATCTAATTTCAATTGGTATGATCTGAAATAAAATTATTTAATTTAATTCTTTTGTAAATGTTAAAATAAGCATATATTTCTATTAATCAACTTTGCAATAATAACTAAGATAACAATATGAAGATAGATAATTATATTTATTCTAAGAATAAAATTACATTAAATTATCTTTTTAATATTTTTATGTTACACATTTTGCAATTACTTAAATGCAGTAAGTTATTATTATATCCAATTGAATTCAATTATTTGTTGGAATTTATTTTCATACATCAAACATAACAGTAGATAAAAGTTGAAATGTACACAGTTATACGAGACAATAGAAAAGTGAGGTTTCAGACAGTAAACAACAGACAACTCAGTTTTTGCTTTTAAACATTTTTATGTCGTCTGCTCCATAAATTCTCTGCGCTACAAGACTTTGAGTATATATTCTAGTAGTTAAAAAAAGGATTTTACAACCGTTCGAAAGAATTTTTGTTCTCAGTATCAGTGCATTGTCCCAAATAAATTAATAGTCATTTTTAACATAGAAATCACGTGGTTAAAATTCGTAATTCTTAATTAGCAACAGTATTCTCTTGTGCTTAGATAGCTGAAAAGGAAATTTCCTGATTTAAATCAAATCATATAAAAAGTAAAGTAATATAAATCGTAGGGTTTCCAATGTAATAATAATAATTTTTCTAAATGTACACTACCAACATTATTTGTATTTCTCTATTCAAAAATAATAATACAAGTAACTATTACAACCGATGCACATATTAAGAGTAATAAATTTTTTAAGAATATAATAAGTATAAGTAATTATTACAGGCTAAGATATATATCCCTATACATTTTTATTACGACAAGATAATATTGTTACACATATATTATAGGGTTTGGTTTGCCGCTCTGTGGTTCTTTTGTGCATACTTTAGGCTAATGAGACTGGGGCCTTTAACAAGGATTCCGAACCACTAACAAACATCCATGCTCCCCCCAAGATTCAAATATGAAGTCTATGGTACAGAAGGCCAGACAGCTACCCAACTGATCATCAGGCCGAAGGTATTATATGATGCAGAAATATTATATCAGGCAGATATTATATGATGCATATATATATATATATATATATATCAAGCAGATATTAAATAATGCTATAATAATTTTTGTATTCAGTGGCGGTTTATTTTTCAAATAAATATGAAGCTAAAAAATACGTTTCTTAGATATTTTTAATTAATTATTGAAACAAAATGCAATACTATATTCTTCACTTTTTGTTTTATTTTTAGTACTTTAAATAAATTCTAAAAAAAAGACTTTTTTGTTGGCCTTAAATAACCCATATTTTACGTTAATATGTCACAGCAACTTTAACGAACATTCTGAGCACGTCATCTAGAAGATTTGTGCCATTTTCCGCTAATACTCTAGTTCCATGGTGGTACTGTCCAGCCTATAGATTCATTGTGTCTGTCTACGGAATACAGTGATGTTAGTTCTGCTTTTCTAATCGATTTTTTATTTCATCCTACTTGTTGTCCACCAGATCGTTCCAGACTTATATCTTTTTGTTAAATATACAGTAATTTATATCACTAAAGGTGCAATACTGACATGAGCGATTTTGTGGGATATCTAGTAGCATATCTTGCTTAGGGTATAATATCGGATAAAAAAAGACGTTGGATACGTAGTAACATAAAATACTAAGGAAAGACATTTTCTCGGATATCTAGTAATATGCATCGAAGAGGGAAAGAGATTGTGTTGGGCATGTATTAGTATTAACAAAAGAGATACTGTTGGATATGTAGTAATATATCTCGCTGATTGTATAACGCTGAAAAAATAAATTGTGTTGTATATATAGTAGTGCGCAGTGTGTTAAATGAGGGATCCCACATAGACCATATAACACAGAGGATATTCTTACATTTGATATTTGATACAACTCAATAAAATGCTTAGAACGAATGTAAAAGCCAGTAAAGATCGTCTGGAACGCCTCTACTCCAACACTAGTGAGTTCCGTTGTCACAGTCTTCACTATCGACTGCAATGTCTGTCCTCCTGCAAAGAATTGTGGCAGGTCAGGATTTATCATTACTATTATTATTATTATTATTTTTTGCAAAACGTTGTCACCGAAGTTCAGGCTTGTTGTCGAGTACAATCCGGAGACAAAACTGCAAAGTACTGAGTGGTCAAGTCAGGAAATAGTGGAAAGATGAAAGTTCAAGCTTAGAAATTAAGAGATGAAAAATAAGGTGGTCACGTTTATTTGACATTTGGGGTGATAGAGAATTATGTCGTCAAGGTTCTACTGTAACTGGAGCATTCTTGCAAGGTGTTTTTTGATCGGTGTTTGTAGACAATTTAGCATATGAGCACCGATTTGTTGCACAGTAGAAATTGACTATTCTTGTATGTAAATGTACCACCACATAATTATGCTCTTGTGTTACATTATTGGGTAAGAAGGCAATCTGTGTGCATTAACCCTGGTTGCATTCAACCTTCTAAATAGATATCTCCAAAACGTTTTTATGTTTTATGTTGAAATTAAAGATGAAGGGGGCAGCTGTACGAGTCAATAAAGGACATTGAATCAGTTCTGGATGATCAAAATTCAATAGTGCTGGAGTGGAGATATATCAAAAATCGTTTTCGGATTTCAACACTTGTATCAAGCGTCGTATTGAATTGGGAGGTGATTAATTAGAAGTTTAATGCGATTGTAAATACATCATCTGTATTACATGGTTTGTGTGAAGCCAATCCTGGAACTTTTTGGATATACTGTGTACCATATCTCGCTAGGAGTGTTGAACAAGATTTTGTTGGTTGATTGCTACCTATCACTGTACACAATTTGGGAAGAATCTGAAATGTGCTATAATAAGATAATCGGAATAATAATTTATTAATAGTTAAATAAAAAGTATTAAAAATGTATTTTTATATTTAATTATAAAAATAAATTAAAATTCAGCCTATATTCTTTTTTTTATTATTAAAAATATAATTACGAAACCAAAGCTATGAATGATTGATTAAGCTAATTAATAACTAAATTCTGAATTTAAGTTAAAATTAAAGGTGTGAAACTATGTAGAAAATTATAAATTACAGGAATAAATCGACAATTTTTTCATCCTCAACACTTCGATCTTTATAGCAGCAAATTTCGATGGGTTTGAACTTAAAATTAATTGCAGTGTCTTAAAGTTTCATTACATTATTTGAAAAATATCTCTACTCTAACAATTTATAAAAATTCTCATATTAAAAAAAATCATTTACATATTTGATTATATAGAAACATTATATACAGTTACTAAACATTCAAAATAATCTATAACGTCATTTCTTGTGTGTAGTAGATAAAGATTTATACATAAAATAATAGCATAATGAAGTATATAAAAAAAGTCCTAAATTATGACCAAAAATCCAAATGCAATTTTAAACAAACAACGGTAAAAAAAAAACATTTCGTACAAATTACTATATCTTTTATAATTGTTTATCCAATCTATTTTAAACTATAATGAATGTATAAGAACCTTTTACGGGAAAAAGAAATTTACATGCATTAAAAATAGGACTAGCTAGAGTTTTAAAATATCCCCAAAAAGGTTTAAAACTTAATCGTGGCGTAAACAAATTACGTTATATCCTTTTTAAGAATTTAAATACGTGTAGTGGCCTGAAAAACGTTAATTTATCAGAACACTGACTGCGATTCCCTTTGCCTCTGAACTGTACAGAATTTGCCGTGAAAAGGTAAGAAGCAGTAAAAAATGTGAATTTGGTTTGCGAAGAAAGATGTTCTTGGTAGCTATGTGGATATTTTTTATCAAGTACTTTTTTTACTCCTTTGTTTCTTTAAAATCTTTGAGAAAAGAATTTTTTATGTTTAATGGAATATCATTCACGAATTTTCAAAAGTAATTTTTTTTATTACTAAAGGATTCTTTTTTTAAAAAAAACAAGTATGTGGAAAAACTACTTTGACATTCAATATTTGACTTCTCTTTGGTTTTTAATTCCTTTGAATTTCATACAAAAATACTAACTTATAAAAAAATATCTATATTTCAAATGTGAACTTGTAAAATAAGGATTAAATCTGAGTTTTAATTTTCCTGAATATGTAAGCGGTAAAATAAATCTTCACTTTTATTCTTTAAATATTTTCTTGGAATTTATTATCATAACACAAAAACTTATTTAAATATCTTATTAGTGAAGTAAACCTATTTAGTTCACTGAATCATTTCATAAAAAAAAGATGACGTTTTTATCTTAAATATATAAAACATATCTATATAAAATACTAAATTATTTCAGTACTTAAAAATATATATAATTTATAGATAAAACCTTGTATATTTTAATTATTAAAAGCTTTTATGTTCTTGTCTATTGGTTTAAAATTATATTTAAAACATACAAAAATGTATATGAAACCTAAACGTTGCATGATCAAACTTTTAAAATTGATTGAAATATCACGTAGATGATAAAACACAACATTCACAAGAAACAAATTTTAAATGAACATAGAAGGGATGAAGTTATTAAAAATTAAATCAAAAACAAACATTTCATCACATTGGTTAATGTTTCTTTTTATAAACAGTGTTTGTGGGGATAAGAATTAGATTATGTACTGAAAAAAATGCACCTTTACGTTAATTTTGTATCAACTGTGCATTTTTATTATGGTAAATACCAAACATATATCAAGTATAAAGTCAAAATAAAACTTTCAAACATTTAAACAATCCGTATAAATTCAAATGAAATATTTGATAATTGAATGTCTTATGTCTTTGATAATTTAATGTCTTATCATTTATATTATTTGAATTTATTTCAAATGTGTCTCCTCTGTAAAGCTTTATCGATAAAGAATTGAAACAAGTGATTATTAACCTTATTATTTATAAATATTTAAAAACAAGATAATAGTATAGTAAATTATCTAAAAAAAAGTTAATAATTCTGACGAAAAATTCAAATACAATTTAAAGCAACAACAACCTAAAAAATATTATTATGTACTCCAAATTACTATATCCTTTAAAAAAGTTTATCTAATCTATTTTAAAATATAATGAATACATAAGACTCTATTAGTGAAAAAAATTTACATTAATTAAAAATAGACTATTTAGGGTTTTAAAATATCCCCAAAAAGGTTTAAAACTCAACCGAGGCGTAAACAAATTACGTTATATCCTTTTTAAGAATCTAAATACGTGTGGGGGCCTGAAAAACGTTAATTTATCAGAACACTGACTGCGATTCACTATGCCTCTGAACTGTACAGAATTTGCCATGAAAAGGTGAGAAGCAGTAAAAAAGTGAATTTGGTTCGCGAAGAAAGATGTTCTAGGTCGCTGTGTGGATATTTTTTAACAAGCCCCTTTTTTTACTTCTTTGTTTCTTTAACATCTTTTAAAAGAGAATTTTTTTATGTTTAATGGAAATATCATTCACGAATTTTCAAAAGAAATTTTTTTTTGCTACTAAAGGATTCTTTTTTTTAAAAAATTGTGATGTGAAGAAACTACTTTGACATTCGATATTTGACTTCTCAGTGGTTTTTAATTCTTTTGATTTTTATCCAAATAAAACTAACGTATAAAAAACATCTATATTTCAAATTTTAAAATGTGAACTTGTAAAAAAAGATTAAATTTCAGTTTTAATTTTTCTGGAAATGTAAGTGGTAAAAGAAATGTTCTCCTTGATTCTTTAAATGTTTTATCGAATTTATCATCATAATAAAAAAAGCCAGATAAAATTCAGTAGATTATTTTAGTTCATAAAAGTAATAATATTTTTTTTAAGTTATTCTTATTCGGCTTTTAAGAAAATTTGAATACATTTTCCTGGAATATATCAAGCTTTAATTTTTGCTTTAAAGAAGTAACTTATATCTTTTTAATGAAGTATCTTATTTTAAATCTCTTTTTAATGAAGTAT
>BPLQ01009154.1:163121-196761 GCA_021605075.1 Caerostris darwini
CTGCTGCTGCCTTCTTCTGCTGGCCATCATCGTCTTCACGAAGTTTGATTTTCGCTGTTGTCTTTTTCGTCTGCTTACTTTTCTTCAATATGTGTGGATATTTTTCACTGTGCTTTATTTCTCAAAAACAAAAATATCAATTTGTAATTTGGCAATTAAATAGAAATAATAAATTATCCTTTGACATTTTGTTTTGTTTTGTTTTTTCTTATTTTGATGTTTGTCTGAATAATATAAAATTTGTTATGTATTTTAATGAAAGCTTTAAATGACTATTCATACTTTTGGGAATAGAATAAAGTATAATGCCCCTAAATTTTCTTATATTTGTAGGAGTTTTTGCCAAACATTGGTCGACTTCACTATAGACACTGTGCTTCCCTATACTATTTTCACTCTGCTTTATGACATATGTCGGCATCACAATAAAAAATGTTTTCTTAAAAAATTTTTAAACCTCATATTGAAATACCTTTTATAATTCAAAACTTATTCTTTATTTTATATCCGATGTGTTAGTTAGTAAAAAACTTAAAAAAACCTCAATGGGATTCTTAGTAAGTTTTTAAAAGGGATTTATTACAATATATATATATATATATATATATATATATATATATATATGGCTATTTTTGCATGTATATAAAGTATAGAAAATCAGAATTACTCTATATTCCTAGAATTACAAGATATATATTTGATATTCCTAATATTACCAGATATATGTTAGATATTCCAAGGGAAAAAAGTACATGCCTAGTATTTGAAAGAATTTCGAAAAATAAAATATTATTAATAGGATTAAATACTGATTTACAATCTAAATTGATAGTGAAAATAAAATATATATTTATCGAATTTCGAAAAATAAAATTAATCTGCTTAGGGGTAGATCAATATAAAATAATTAGTAAAAATTTAGTTTCACTATTTTAGTGAACTCAGCAGTGTCAGGTCACATAGCTTATACAAAACAGTAATGTTGATAGCTTTAAATTAGAAATTTATTTAATCATATTGATCAATTAAAAGAAACAAATTTAGAATCTTAGAAATTTTATTAGTCAAATTTATTTCGTATGAAACAACTTAATAGTAATAATCTGTCTCAACATTTAGAATTTATTTAATTCAGTTTATTGATTTCTAAAAGGGAAATTATGCATATCTGAATGTACTAAATGCAATATAGTAAGATATATATACATACATATATATATATATATATTTATATAATTACATTTAAGCTAAAGGGAATAATTTATGTTAAGCTAAAGGGAATATGATATTCTTTTGTCATGACTATTACAGTGAACATCTTTTCATGTAAAAATATTTACTTCTAATCACTAAGAAAGAACGTGTTTGTTGTTGTTGTTGTTTCTTATCCCACTTGGCTGGCCAAGCCCACGAGCCCATATGGACTCATGATTGAAGGGGAAGGAAGCAGCTTCTGTTGTGATGGAGCACCAGTAGGTAGAAGCCTGACTTTTGCTCCGTGACGCTCTTACAGTCATAGAAGACCGGGACCTACGGCTTAAAGTGGATTCCGAGCCACTACAAACATCCATGGCACCGCCGGGATTCGAACCCGAAACCTGTGGCACCGAGCGCCAGAGCGCTAGACACTCGGCCATTCAGGTCCCAAATTTGCCAACGGCACGCAGTGTTCCCAGGTGGTCACCCACCCAAGTACTGACCGCGCCCAATGATGCTTGACTTCGGTGATCTAACGAGAACCGGTATATTCAGCACGGTACGGCCGTTGGCTAGAAAGAACGTAAAATCAAGAATAATCTATATATTATTTTATGTTTTTACGTAAAAAGCAAACCTTTTATCATGTTTAAAATTTAAATCGTCGTTCTTAATAAAATTTACTTTATTATTTAGTATGTCTTTCATTTCATTCATAATTTATTATTTCTAGATTTGCAGCATAGTTATTTTTTAAAATTGGCCAAAATATTATTAAAAAAAAAAAAAAAAATATTATAAAATGTATTTCTTTCATTATTCTTATGAAAAAACTTACAGAGCTAAAATATTTTTAAGAATCTTAATGAAAATTTAATGAATAATGAATATTAATATATAATGAATATTTTTGCATATCTTTAATTTCGCATTTAGTTAGTTAAGAAAAATATTATTCAATTGGAAAAGCATTTATTTTTTTTTTAACTGGCTAAGAATATTTATAAGTTGTTTTATGGAGATGTTTAGGAACATTTGTAATTAATATAAAAAATTACTGTAATAATTTTTTAAAAAAAAATTTGCTAAATTATTCTGCTCATTTCATATCGTTTTTAGTTATACGAAAAGTATAACACGAATCTGACGCCTAATATTTTGATAGGAATCGTTTGCTTAATATTTTTTGTAAAATAAAAAATATATATATATTTCCTTGTAAATGTAACGTTGATAAATAAGTATGTTACTCTTTGACTAAAAATCGGCAGTTGTTCCAGAAACATAAAAAAGTCCACCAAATAGTTTTGAAAGACCTTAAGGTGAAGTTGCATGATATAGCAAACACCTTAAAAAGGAGGTGTATTTACAATTTTACACGAAATTTTGAGCATGTTAAGTTGCTTTCTCAACCTTTGCTCACACCTGACTGAAAACAACAACTAGTCGACGATTCAAAGAGCTGTTTAGAGCTGTTTAAGTGAGATAAAAAGGATTTCTTACGTCGGTATATGACAATGGATGAAACATGGAACCACTATTACCACTATTACCACTACCGCCACTATTACGCACCTGAATCAAAATGATTGTGAGCCGAGTGAACAGCAGGCGGTAAAAGTCTTCCAAAACGACCAAAAACTCAAAAGTCCGCTGGCAAGGTTACGGCATCCGTATTTTAAAACAAACTTGGTATTTTGTTCATCAAATATCTTGAGAAAGACAAAACTATCAATAGTGAATATTACATGTAATTATTGGATTGATTGAGTGTAGAAATTAAGAAAAAAATGGGCTGTTTCATCAACAAAATGCCCCGTGTCATAAATCGAAGAAAACTATGGTTAAATTAATGAATTACGCTTCGAATTGCTGCCTCAACCCCCGTACTGTCCAGATTTGGCCCAGAGGGACTATTATCTTTTTCAAGACACCAAAGAGATGCTTCAGGGAAAGAAATTTGGTTCAAAATGAAGAAGTGATTGCCGAAACTGAGGCCTGTTTTTAGAGCAAGAACAAATCGTTCTAGAAAAAAGGCATCAAAGAGTTTCAGGAGAATTTAAAGGAATGTATCACATTTGAAGGAGATTATATTGGCGAATAAAGTTGAATTTCTAAAAAAAAATTGTTCTTTCTTAGCTAGACCGCAGGGAATGAGTTTTATTGAGTGATATGTTGTGTGCCTTGCTTTGAGAAAAAAAATTAAACAAGCCCCGGATTAAGATCGTCAGAAATTAGAAATACTTATTAAATTTATTAATTATTTAAAATTAATAATGTAACTATTTTGTATCAATAATAGAATACGCTAAATGATGCCCATCTAATTACATCAAATTGTACTATTACATCAATAGTACTACTACTAAATTCACATTCCATAATACTTAGGCACATTATGTATATAAGAGTATGTGTTCTAGATTAGTTCCTGTATATTATTTGAAATAGATCTTACTCCGTCGATCAATTGAAAGCTAATTGTAATTACCACTCAGGTATTTAAATTTGACCCTTCAAATTACCTCCAACGTGGAAAGTATAGTAATCGAGATGTTCTGTTCTCTACTAACTATTCAGCAGAATTGTCTATTTGGAGTACTTTAAGCTAATTATTAAGAATCCGTCTATGTGAATTATCTAATGTTGGACTAGGTAATTGTCTCGAAATATGCATATTCATATGCATTGTAGATTAAAGTGGTTATTATTTAAAATTTAGCAACGGAAGATTTTTTTTTCTTTTTATAATCTAAACAAAAAGTTCAAAAATATTTTTTTTAAATATTTAAAATATAACAAATAGACCGTGTAAAATAAGTGTTTTTTAAGAATTAAAAAATATATTAATATAACCTTTTTCTATAATGTCTTTAAATACTCTATACCCCTTTTAAGCATTTTAAGCAATTTTTTTGGTACATATATTATTTTTCAGAAGTACTTTAATTAATAAATATAAATATACTATTTGTTGAGTAAATTGTTAAAAAAAAACATTCAATAAAAATAATTTATAAGAGTTATTGCGTTGATTGCGATGTCATAAGTAAAAATAATTTTTATATTTCATGAAATTTCAAGACCATCAAATTGTAATGAATTATTTATTAACAATCTTAAAATTTTGACGAGTTTCCTAATACTTATAATATTTATATACATAAATAGCACATATATAATGTATGGTTTATATATTAAATATCATATTATATTATATTATTTCTAATTTTTTTTTATACTATTGTTTATTGTGCAAACCAAAAAAATTTTCCAGATAATAAAGATATATAATTTCAATATTACAAGAATTGTAATGCAATAAGTTTGATATATTTTTTACTCTAATCCAATTATTTACATTTCTGTAAAATATAATCTTAATTTTATCATCAACTTTAATTTCACCTGGGTTAGTAAGCAGGTAAATATTACTTTCGAGGTGAAAGGAAATAGCAAAACTGGAAAATAAATTGGATATAAATTGCCCAGTTTGTGTAATAAATATACAATCAACAATAAAATATACAATCACAGTGATTAAAAATCTTGTGATTAATTCAAATGGGTAGTTTTGTAAATCTAACTATATAAAAAAAACAGAGTCAAGTTCAAAATAGATGAATGTTAATCAATTGTGTATAGAAAATTGGGAAAAGATATATTTGATAGGTATAATTTAAATTGGTGTGACCTGAAATAAAATTAATTGATTTAATTCTGTATGTGTTAAAATAAGCGTATATATGTCTATCAACCAACTCTGCAATAATAACTCAGATACCGATTTGAAGATAATTTTGTTTATTCGACAAATAAAATTACATTAAGTTATATTTTTAATGCTCTTATATGTTACACATTTTGCAATTATCTAAATGCATCCATTTATTATTATGTCCAATAGAATTCAATTGTATGTAGGAATTTGTTTTCTTACATCAAACAAATTCCTACATATCAATCAGTAAATCAAACTTCAAATGACAGTTGTGATTGATACAAACTTCAAATGTTGAACAGTGAGTTTCCAGACAGTAAATAGCAGACAACTCAGTTTTTGCTTTTAAACATTTTTATGTCGTCTGCTCCATAAATTTTCTGCGCTGCAAGACTTTGACTATATATTCTAGTAGTTAAAAAAAGGGCTGTTCAAAAGAATTTTGGTTCTCAAGTTAAACGCATTGTTCCAAATAAATTAATAGAGTCATTTTTAACGTAGGAATCACACGGTTACACTTCCTAATTTTTAACTAGCAACATGATTGTCTTGTATTTAGATATCAGATAAATATTTTTTTTAGTTAAATCAAATCATATAAAAGCAGCGCAATTTAAATCGAATAGTTTGAAATGCAATAAGAATATTTTTTCTAAATCTGCATTACGAACAATATTTATATTTCTGTATTCAAAAAGACTTAATTTTTTTTCTCCAAAAATAAGACAAGTAACTTTAACAGCCTATACACATATAAAGACTAATATAATTTAAAAAAAAAACAATAAGTATACGCAATTATTGCAGACTATGATATATATATACATATACATTTTTTATTACGGCAAGGGAATATTGTTATACAGATATTATATGGTTTGGTTTGTCGCTCTACGGTCATTTTTTGCACACTTTAGGTTAACTAGACGGGACCCAAATTTTAACGTGAATTCCGAACCTCTAACAAACATCCATACTACCGCCAGGATTCGAAATCAACTTCATTCATCATTAATCAGATCTTTTATAATATACTGCGTATGCATTTTTAATCATGTGGGACTTGTATCAAATAAATTTCTTATAAGTAATATAATTAAACTCTATTCAATTGTCAGCAATTGCTGTAAAGGATAATAGGTTTAGTAATTGCATGTTTCAATTCTTTATCGATAAAACATTACAGAGGAGATACAGGTTTAAAATAAATTCTAATAATATAAAATATATCTATAATATATATTTTATAATATTAAATTATCAACTATTTCGTGTAAACTTATATGAGTTGTTTAAATATTTTTAATTTCTTCTTTTGATCTTATACATGAAACATGGTTACCATTTAAAATAATAAAAATACAGAGTTAATTCAAAAATAGCATGTGTAATTTTTTTAGTGCACAACTTTTTTAGCCTTGTCTACACAAACCCTGTTTACAAAAAGAAGCATTAACCAAAGAGGTAAAATTTTTGTTTTTAATTTAATTTTTAATAACTTTATCGATTCTATTTAATTTAAAAAAATTGCTTGTTATGATTGCTGCATTTTTTTTTATCTAAATAAAAAAAATTCAATCAATTCTAAAATTTTGATTATGCAATATTTAAATTTCATATAAATTTTATGTGCGGTAAAAATACAATTTTAAATAACGCAAGTACAAAAGAGTTTTTAATAATTAAAATTTTTAAAGATTTTATCTATAATTTGTATATATTTTTATGTACAGAAATAATTTAGCATTTTCTATAGATATATTTCATAGGTTTAAGATGCAATAAAGATGCCATCTTCTTTATTGCACTTCATTAATAAAATATTTAAAATAAGATACGTCATTAATAAGATATTTAAAATAAGATAAAGTTACTTCATTAAAATATAAATTAAAGTTTGATACATTCCAGGAAAATATTTTCAGATTTTCTTGAAAACCGAATAAAAGCAACTTAAAAAATATATTATTATAAACTAAAATAATCTACTAAATTTTATCTAATATTTTTGTTATGATTATAAATTCGAAAAAAATATTTATAGAATCAATGTGAACATTTCTTTTACCACTCACATATTCAGAAAAATTAAAACTCAAATTTAAATTTTTTTTATAAGTACACGTTTGAAATATAGAATGTAGATGTTTTTTATAATCTATTTTTTGTATGAAATTCAAAAGAATTAAAAAACACTGAGAAGTCAAATATTGAATGTCAAAATAGTTTCACCACATTACAGGTTTTTTAAAAAAGAATCCTTTAGTAATAAAAAAAAAAATTACTTTTGAAAATTCATGAATGATATTCCATTAAACATAAAAAATTCTCTCCCAAAAGATTTTAAAAACAAAGAAGGAAAGAGTACCTGTTAAAAAATATCCGCATAGCGATCTAGAGCATCCTTCTTCGCGATCCAAATTCACATTTTTTACTGCTTCTTACCTTTCGCGGCAAATTCTGTACAGTTCAGAGGGAAAGTGAATCGCAGTCAGTGTTCTGATAAATTAACGTTTTTCAGGCCACCACACGTATTTAGATTTTTAAAAAGGGTATAACGTAATTTGTTTACGCCTCGGTTGAGTTTTAAACCTTTTTGGGATATTTTAAAACCCTAAATAGTCTATATTTAATTCCCGAAATTTTTTTTTCTTCTAAAAGAATCTCTTATACATTCATTATATTTTAAAGTAGATTATATAAACCTTTTTAACGGATAAAGTAATTTGGAGAACATAATAATGTTTTTTAGGTTGTTGTTTTAAAACTGCATTTGGATTTTTTGGCATAGTTATTAACTTTTTTTTAAATACTTTACTATTATTTTATTTCTATACTATTATTTATTATTTATAAGTAATAAGGTTAGTAATCACTTGTTTAGATTCTTTATCGATGAAGTTGTACGGAGTAGACGCATTTGAAATAAATTCAAATAATATAAAAGATATATATAATATTTAATTAGCAAATATTTCATTTAAATTCATACGGTTTAAATATTTTTAAGTTTTATTTTGGCTTTGAAATATGTTTGGTATTTAAAATAATAAAAATACAGAGTTAATACAAAATTGACATAAAGTACAGTTTTTTCAGTATACAATCTAATCCTTATCCCAGCAAACCCTGTTTATAAAAAGAAACATTAACTAATAAGATAAAATGTTTGTTTTAGTTTAAGTTTTAATAACTATATTAAATATAAATATTTCAATCAATTCTAAAAGTTTGATCACACATTGTTTAAGTTTTATATACATTTTATTTATGGTATAAATACAGTTTTCAACCATTCAACAAGTGTATAAAAGTTTTTAATAATTCAAAATATATATGAGGTTTCATTTATAATTTGTATGCATTTTTAAGTACTGGAGTAATTTAGTATTTCATACAGATATGTTTTATATATTTAAGATACAGTAAAGGCATATTCTTCTTTTATGAAATAAATTAGTAAACTAAATAAGATTACTTCATTAATAAGATACTTCATTAAAGTATGAATTAAAGTTTTATATATTCCAGGAAAATATTTTCAAATTGTTTTAAATTCTTAATAAGAGTAACTTAAAAAATATATTATTACTTCTATGAACTAAAATAATCTACAAAACTACTGAAATTTATCTAGCTTTTTCTTTATTATGATAATAAATTCCAAAAAATATTTAAAAAATCAAAGTAAACATTTCTTTTACCACTTACACATTCAGAAAAATTAAAACTCCAATTTAATCTTGTTTTTATAACTTCACATTTGAAAAATGTCTTTTTTTTATATATTAGTGATTTTTTCTGTAAAATTGAAAAGAATTGAAAACCAGTGAGAAGTTCAAATATTGAATGTCAAAGTAGTTTCTCCCCATCACTGTTTTTTTTTTTAAAGAATCATTTAATAATAAAAAAAAATACTTTTGAAAATTCGTGAATGATATTCCATTGAACATAAAAAATTCTCTTCCAAAAGATTTTAAAGAAACAAAGACAAAAGAAAAAAGTGCTTGTTAAAAAATATCCGCATAGCGACCCAGAACATCTTTCTTCACGAACTAAATTCTCATTTTTTACTGCTTCTTACCTTTTCCCGGCAAGTTCTGTACAGTTCAGAGGCAGGCAAAGTGAATCGCAGTCAGTGTTCTGATAAATTAACGTTTTCCAGGCCACCACACTTATTTATATTCTTAAAAAGGATATAACGTAATTTGTTTACGCCTCGGTTGAGTTTTAAACCTTTTGGGGGATATTTTAAACTCCTAAATAGTCTATTTTTAATACATGTAATTTTTTTTCATCTAAAAGAGTCTCTTATTTATTCATTATATTTTATAATAGATTAGATAAATAATTATAAAAGATATAGTAATTTTAATACAGAATAAAGTTTTTTTTAAATTTTTTATTGTTGTTTAGTTAAAATAACATTTGGATTTTTGAATAGATTTATTAACTTTTTATGTACTTTATGCTATTATTTTATTACTAAATCTATATTTGTTGCATAAGAATTGATATTATACATTATTTTGAATGTTTAATAATTGTGCTATTGTAATAATAATTCTATAAAATCAATATTATGATTTTTATAAATTTGCAAATTTGGGACATTTTTCAAATAATTTAATGAAGCTTTAAGACACTATAATTAAAATTTAGCCCAAACACGTCAAATTTGCTGCTATAATTAAATAAATATTGGTGATGAAAACATGTCGCTTTATTCCTGTAATTTATTATTTTCCATATAGGTTCACACCTTTATTTCTATCTCTAAAATAAAAAGTAGTTATAAATTTACTTCATTAAACATTCAAAGCTTTGCTTTCATAATTGTATCTTTAATAAGAATAAAAGAAAATAAGCTGATTTTTAATACATTTATTTTTTAGTTTAACTATTAATGAAGTATTACGTTTATCTTACCATCGAAAATTTCAGATTCTTTACCAAATTGTTCTCATTGGCATTGCTCAGGTAGCAATAAACCAACAAATTGTCTTTCCACACTCTTAGCGATATATACACAATATATTCAAAAAGATCGAGACAAATAGTGCACAAACCATGTAATATAGATGATATACTTTCATTTGCATTAAGCTTCTAATTAGTCTCCTGCCAGTTCAATACGACGTTTGGTACAACTTCCGAAGCATCACTCCAGCAATATTGAGTTATGATGTGATGAGTGTCTGAAGCTTCAGTGTCCTTCATCGACTCATACTGCTGTCCCTTCATCATTAATTTCAACTTGAGAAATAAAAAAATAAAAAATAAAAATGTGTTAGGGATATCTAGTGATTAAGGGGGATCAGATAAATTATGTTGGTGCAGATAAATTACCTACTTATAAAAAACATACGAAAAAACATGCATCAGTACACAAGGACGTACTAGGTGCATTGGCGTGCAAGGGGTATCAATTTCCTCTGTTCAACAAATCGGTCCTCACATGCTACTTTGGCTTCAAAAGCCGATCGAAAAAAATCTAAGTAGAATGCTCCAGTTACAGTAGAACCTTAATGGCAAAATTATATCTCACCCTCAAATATAAAAAAAAATCAACAAAACATGACCAGCTTGTTTTCACCTTTTGATTTCGAAGCTCAAACAGATGAAAATCTTCCTGACATCTTTCCTGACTTAACCACACATTATACTTTGGTGTTTAGTCTCCGGATCGTACTCGACAACAAGTCTCAACTGTGGTCACAATGTTTTGAAAAAAAGTTGAATTGTGACAACCCAAGACAATCAATTATCTGAAGGAGGATAATCTTTGCAGTCGACAGAGTAGGTTGTGACATCGGAACTCCATAGTGTTGGAGTGGAAGAATTCCAGAAGACGTTTACGGACTTGTACATTCATGATACGTATCTTATTGAGTTGTGAGGAGACAATATAGTAAACACCAAGTGTAAATACATCTTATATGGTATATTATCTGTGTGCGGTACCTCATTTAACACTTGCGAATACAACGTTCACTATTATATATGCAACAAAATTTATTTTGTCAGCATTACACAGTTAACGAGATATATTACTACATATCCAACAATATATCTTATGTTAATACTTAATATATAGATATATACCCTTATCCAGACATATTAATATATGGGCCCCCACAATATCTTTTCCTATCGATGTATATTACTACACTTCCAAGTAAATCTCTTTACATAGCGATATATAGTACTATGTATTCAACAAGTCTCTTTTGTCAGCATTAAACCCTCAGACTGATATGTTACTACTTATCCAACAAAATCTCTCACCCCAGTATTAAACCCTTAGACAGATATGTTACTATATATCCAACAAAATCTCTCAGGTCAGTATTACGCGTTTAGTGACAAAAACTACTGTATATCCAACACAAAACAGAAGTCTGCGACTGTCTGATCGATAACACGTTGGGTAACATACAAAATCGATTAGAAAGGCGGAACTAACATCAGTGTATTACGTAGATAATTGAAACAACGAATCTATGGTCTGGACAGTACCTCCATTATTAGTAATCCGGAAATCTATTATTAGCAGAAAATGGCACAAATTCTCTATATGACATGCTTGGACGTGCTCGTTAATGTTTAAGGGTCATATTAATGTAAAATATAGATTATTTAATATCAACAAATATTTCTTTTTAGAATTTAACTAAAATATAAAGAAAAAACAATGAAGAATATATTGCGTTTTGTTTCAACAATTAATTAAAAATATCTGATAAACATAGCTTTTAGCTTCCTATTAGTTTGAAAAAAAAACACCAATAAATACAAAAAGTTTTATAGCATCGCATAATATCTGCCTGATATATGTATCTGCATCATAAAATATCTGCATGATATATGTATCTGCATCCTAAAATATCTGCATCCTAAAATATCTGCCTGATATATGTATCTGCAGAATATAATATGTGACTGATATATGTATCTGCATCATACAATATCAGCGGCTTGATGGTCAATTGGCTGGCACTCTGCCCGTGGTACCTAGTCTATAGTGTAGCGTATAAATATGAAAATCTATTTGTTTGTCCTTTATACAAATTCTCAGTTTTCTATCTGGAGCTTCCAAATTTGGAATGAAATAGCCTATGCCCTACGTAAGACTTTAATAACTGAGAGGTAAGGAGGAGATTTACTTTAAAACAGGTAAATTTCCCCTCTATCCTCTGATTTTCACTTTTTAATTGCCTCAATTTAATGAGAGGATTTGGATCTGCTTTTATGACAGAGTTTTATAGATTTTGATTCCCTGAATTCAATGGCATTTATTTTACGATTGCGAGAAGTATAAAAGTTTTAAAGCGCGTAAAGCATTGCTCGAAATTTATTTTGGTTGTAAAAAATCATTTTACCACATTTTTCTACATTAGCTATATTAAATCTTTAATAACACATTCTTTGAATGTATTCACAAGTAATTGCCTTAGCTGTTTAATTCAAATTAAGATTTTGTTTTCCTTTTTGCTGAAGTATTTTTTTTTAAATTTTGTTTACAAAATATTAATTAAAACAGGTTCATTAATGAAGTTTCTAATTACTAAATTTTTTAATCTTTTTAATCCTTATTGTATCACTTTTTTCTAATAGGAGCTCAATCAGTATATACTCATACGTACTCAGTAGTATTGAGTCCTTTATCTGTATACACGTACGACAACTTTTTTTGTGTTTGAAATAATGGTGTTTGTTAATTCAATTGACTGAAAATAACATTTCTGTGCCAATTCAATTCGTAGAATTCGAAGAATTTCAGAAGCAGAATTAAGTGCAGCTATACTACTGTGTCCAAAAAGTAAGACCAATTTTCAACTTAAAATACCCGGGGTTTATAGAATTTCAATTTTTTTCACTTCTTTTTTAGGATGCTGGCACTAACCTTGACATCAAAATATTCATTAGTGTTTGAGTTGCGCTTGACTTTGTGAGACACTAAAACTGATTCCGGCAATTTTTGAAATGTCAGAATTAATTAAGCAAAGGACATGCATTAAATTTTGTTTGCTTAAACACATAAACTGTTGCAGAAGGCATTTGGTGAGCAAATGTTTACAAGTTGTATAAACAGTTCAAAGAAGGCAGAGAACGCGTTGAAGGCGAAGAACCCTCTGTTCGACTATCAACCTCAACCGACGAAGTTGGTGCTTTCAAACTGTCAATTTAACACTACAAACCTTGCTGATGATGTTGGAATTTCAAAAGAATCTGTCAGTTCCATTTTTTGTCCTTAAACGCGTCAAATTTCGATTGGAACCGAAACCACTGAATGGGCTAGCTCACACTACATTGATTCTTCGTGACTTTTTCTCCAAAAAGGAAACCCATATCGTTCCACAACCACCGTATTCACACCGTGCGACTTCTGCATATTCCGGAAATTTAAAAGACCACTTCGGGGATACCGTTTTGAGTTGACTGAAGAGATTCAACTTGAATCGCCGCGTGCTTTGCAGGCCCTCCCTGCCGATGATCCAAATAAATCTCTTTCATGGATATGGCTAGGCTAACAAGGGGTTTGGCTCAAAGCACTCATCTGATCTACAATCTTCTTGGATCCCTTTTTCAAAACAATCTGGAATCATCATTATAGAGTCTAGAGCTTCATTTGCTTGTACTCTAGTGGATATGCATGAATGCCCATTTTATTTCAGTAGCGTGATGTAAAGTATATACACAATACTTGACGTTCTTCAATAAACTCTCCTTCATGAAGACTTCTGCGTACAGTTGATCAGGATATCAATCTAATAGTTTGAAGTGGTATAGCAGTTCTGTGCCTCCTTGCAATTAGCTACAAATATCCACCATCTATGGCACATGTTATTCAAGTTCCTTGACTTGGAGCTTGTAGTATTGTTCTTTAAAAAATATTCCTAATCCGTCATTCATAGATCTTGCTACATAGGTTTCACTCTAGACCCATAATCACACACTAGATCACTAATCACCTAATAACTCGGCAGCTCATATTTTTTCAGGTAAACTATGTCGAGTATTCCTATTTAAAATACGAATGACTTGAAATTTCACAAAACAATTGGTATTTGCTGAAATTTCAAGCTCTTTAAAAACATATTTTTGATCACGTGACCAATGAGGTTATATATTAGCTGTTTTATTTTATCTATCATATGCTGATACAGCATTATTTTTCATGTAACACGCGTATTTGCTACAAAGATTTACATATGGCCATGTAAAATTTACTTAAATTACTTAAATTTACTTATTTTTGGCCATGTAAAATTCACTTAAATTTACTTATTTTTGGCCATGTAATCGCAATTTTTTTATTTATCATTAATTTTTGAAAGAATACAACATGAAAAAAAAACTTCTAGCACGTTTCTTGAGGTCAAGGGAGGGCATTTAAATAAACTTTTTAAATTGTAATAATTACTATTAATTAATTGTAATATAATTGCACTAAACTGAAAACAAATAAATATAAAAGACAAACAAGTTCTTCTTCATTTCTGTTGATGGTAAGATTCCTCTATTTTGTATTATTCCACCATTTGGTCCTGTTATGTACTTTGATTTTTACTCATCGAAATTTATAATATATATATATATATATTAACAGATACAAATACAAATATCAGGCCATTGTCAAAGATAATGCAGTATCACAAATACAATGCCTGGATTTTATATCACCCTGAAATATTAAATATAAGTTAACTAATATCTTCTGTTGAATCAGTGAGTATATATTCAACACAAACATTGAAATTACGTCAATGAAAACACTAAATTGTGGAAAAGATATATAAAATTGTCCCACTCAATTAAACAGTAAAAACTGAGACACAATTTGATATAAAAAATAATGAATTATTTTTAAAGACCAATGTTTATTTTTGATTTTTAGAGGAATAAGCAAATGCAGTTTTCTCTAATCCAAATAAGACGCATATATCCAGCTCTTTAAATTACATCTTTTGATAAAGGGAATCGCAGTTTGTTCATGATTAGCCATAATCGTAAACCTTATATTAGGTTTCTTAAGGTCATGTTTAATGTGTCCATTGTTGCTGTTATCCAGGAAATTCCGTCTTATGCAAGGCGTTTCTGACATAAATCCATCACAACCTGTACGAATTATCTTGAAATTCACTCAAGCTCGGAGGTCACATTAAGCTAGATTTGCGATAAATTCCCATTTAAAAGTAGTTTCCACTGCTTTAATAATCCTTCATTTAAATACGGTAACTAAATGTGAATCAGTCCACTACATAACTGCAATTTCCTAAAAGTCACCTGAAAATCTCCTATAAACATTTTTACGTTTACGACGACGATTTGTAGGTTGACGGAGCTCCTTGGTATGGGTAACCGCTAACTCCTTCTTTGCATATGAGAGGGAAGTTACTTTAGCTTTAAGCCCATTGCATTAAAAATAAAACAATTAAAATAGAAATAATAATATATGGAGAGGAGAATTTTTTTTTTCTTCTTCTTTACAATAAAGTATTTAATAATTATTAATTATAATTTAATAATTAAAATAATAAAGTAAAAAGAGGATTTTGAAGAATTACAAACTGAACGTAGTTTGAAAGAGAACTTAAAACTTTTTTACGTTTAGTGGTGTAATTTTCAATTTATAGACCGACGGAAAATTGTTAATTTAATGAATTGATTTCAATTCTCACTTTAATAAAGGTTAAATTTTATTGTTATTCTGTTTAAATTATCGTTATCAGGATATTACTCTTTTTTCAGGTCTAAACTTTTAGATAACATAATGTATCGATTAAGATATATTTAACTAGGTTTTGTGTGGAAATACAGAATCGAATGTCTTGCTTGTCGATTCTGTATTTATATTACTATTATTACATACATTGTCGAATGTCTCTGTAATCTAGTTCGATGTGTTACTTTCAACCAAAGGGAACTCAATGGTCATTACAGAACCAACCCGATGTGTTTCTTGCAACTAATAATGCTCAATGGTCGCTGAAATTCAAAACGATGGGTTGATTAATGGCAGCTGTAATTGAACACGATGAGTTGCTCAATGGCCGCTGTAATTCAATACGATGGGCTGTTCTATGGCTGCTATAATTCAACACTATGGGTTACTGAATATCTGTTGTAATTCAACAAGTACTCCTTGCATGTATTGGTATTCAATGGTTGTTTTAATCAAGCTCAAAGCATTGATTACGACTATTGGTGCTCAATGGCAAATTTGTTTCTTGTGATAAAGGGTATTTAATGGCATGAACCATTAATCATCCAAAAGAAATCATTTCCCTTGAGATATTAACATAATTTTACTCCACCCATACATTCATTTAAAATAATAACATTTTATTACGCTCGATAAACTAAACTCTCTCTCTAATACGTGTGTATAATAGCATACCATAGTTATGAATCTGTTGATAACCATAATATATTTTTCTGCCTTGTATACGTTTCATTTTAGTTATCTTAATGTTAATTGTATAGTGCCACGCCGCAGCCTTTATCAATGCAAAGTGTAATACAAATTTCTACAACTTTGTCATTTTAAGGGTATCGCAATATAATACATATTTACAGTAATATTCATGTCCATATTAACAGCAATACAAATTTATGCTATCTTATTGCAAAAACTTTAAAAGGAAGAAAACAAAAGCATGATGTATGAATATTAATGCATGACTTCCTTTTAATTTGTATAAATGTATGATTAGAAATAAAATAAATTATATTAATATTATTTTTCTCAGCAACAAATTCGATCCATTTTTAACTTTAATGTTAGAACACTTTTGAAAATATATATTTTGAAAGCAATTTATAATTTCTGAAATAGCCAATTGTAAGTTTTGGAATGCAGAATGTTGGAAGCAGCTATTTTTCTTCAAACGTTGCTAGAATAAGATGTAAAGTAATAGTCCAAAAGAAATAAAAAAGAGCCATTGAAATGCGTTAATATTCCGAATTTTCACTACATCAAGTATGCACCATACTGCAACACTGTATAAGAACATAACTCTGAAGATTTGAAATACTTTAATAAAATATACCTGAGAAATTATTTCTCCCATTTTTCATAACATCTTTTTTTTTTAAAATAGCACCATGAGAAATTTTCTTATTCTCATGTTTTATTACACTCATGTCCATAAATTAAGGATAATGAAGTTCAGGCAAAGAAAGACACAGAAACAAAACAAATTTGACTTATTTGTAAAGTCTATTTATTAAACAAAAGGTAAAGAGCAAAAAAGATACTATACGTTTGACATAATTAATAAAAATTGCGATTTTTACTCCCTGGAGCAAATTTCAAAAAAGAACCTATTTACAAAAAACAGTATAACATGGTTAGTATGATGGTGAATATGGAGTATGTCTCCCGGACGATGCAATACAGGCCTTACAACACCTAGGCATGCTGAGTATCAAATTATCAATCTGATCTTGGGGAATATTACACCATTCATCAAGCAATGCCCTCCGAAGTTCCGGTTGACAGGTGGCAGGGGGTTGACGGGCTGCAATTCGTCGGCCAAGCATATCCCACACATGCTCTATTGGATTCAAGTCCGGTGAGTATGCTGGCCAATCCATACGGGTGATATCCTCCAATTGAAGGCATTCGTCTACAATGTTTGCACGGTGAGGACGGGCGTTGTCATCCATAAACAGAAATTCAGCACCCATGTCGCCCGAACACAAACGTACATGTTGTTCCAGAATGACACCCCAAAGGATGTGGCCTGTCATCGTTACACTCTGAACATGCAGGATAGTTCTGGAACCAAGAATAATTTCTCCCCAAACGAGCCATCCTGCACCACCGTAACGGTGTCGTTCAATGGTGTTCTCTTGGTGGTAACGGGTACCTGGCGCTCTCCATATGAAAGTCCGGCGGGAATCAGACTGCACATTAAACCTGGACTCGTCGGAAAACATCACACAAGACCACTGTTGCGGGGTCCACAATGCATGATCTCTACTCCAGGTTAATCGCAGGCGGCAGTGAGTTGCGGTAAGTGGAACACATCTGACAGGCCTACGAGCATATAGACCAATGTGCCCTAAGCGTCTGTACATGGTCTGCCTTGAAACTGTCGTACCGGTAGCTGAAGAGAGCTGAAGAGACAGGTCTGACGCTGTGCTCCGTCTGTTTCTTTTGGCAGTAACTGCTAAATACCGGTCCTTATTCGGCGTTGTATCTCGGGGACGACCTGTGCTGTAACATCTCCTCACATTACCATCATCTTGGAATCGTTGCCAAAGCCTTGAGATGACACTCTCGGCGATTCCAAGTTCCTCGGATACTTCCAGCTGGGTACGTCCGCATTCCAGTCGTCCGATAATTCTACCACGTAAAAAAATTATTCAAATGCTTCCTTTGTGCCATAACTATGCGGTTATTGCACTGAAAGGCTTTTAAAGCGCTTGTGAACAATTTTACTTCTTTGCCACCATTCCTTATGTACCCCTCTCTTACACTCTCGTCATTGAGACGTACTATCCGGGACATCTGGTGGTTTCCTGTAATTTGCATATTCTTCTTCAAGATGTGTGTGATAATTCTCCAGGTGAAATTTTTATTTTAGAGTTCAATTTCTGTAAGATTCTGAATTATCCTTAATTTATGGACATGAGTGTATTTAGAATAATATTTTTTTAAATTAATTGTTACATAATTTAGAGGTAATAAATAGTTAATTCACACGTTCTATCATTAGTCACCATTCATAATCACACTTACCAAGTTGATATATATATATTTTTTTGTTATTTAATCCAAATAAATTAACAAAAGATTTTCAAAACTTTTCTATGTATACTGTTATTAAATAGTAAGCATTACAGATTTCTAGTTGTTTTCCCTATTTCAATTTTAAGCATCTATATTTTCCAGCATCTTTTTGTGAGTTCTTTATGGGTAAACTTTAAAGCAAAATGCATATTTAAGGGAGGATTTGTTTATCTGTAGCTAATATTTAATATTTAATCGCTGTACTAACTAATTTAATACTGGAAGCATATCAGAAGCAGTTCAGATATTATCTGGTGGATAACATGTTGTTTTTCTCCAATTTAGAAGCCTTGTTTAAATCTTGATAAATGGTGCTAAACAGAAGCTTCAAAGAATGTGTGTGATACATTCCTAGACCGGAACTTTTTCCTTTTGGCTCTACAAGGATTGGTTTGGATTGCGGCTCTACGGTCATTTTGTGCACACTTTATGCTAATTAGACCGGGACCTACAATTCAACGGGGACTTTGAACTATTAACAAACATCCATGCCACTGCCAGGATTCGAACCTGAAAACTGTGGTACCATAGGCTAGAGTGTTACCCAATTAGCCATCAGGCCACTGCTCTGGGATGGGGATGAAAAAACATATACACAATCTCTTAGTTTTTAAGCTACAAACTGTAACTATGCAAATGGATACAAAGTTAGTAAGTATACACCATGCCTCCCCAAAATAATCTATATAACGAATGGGGAAGAGTTCAAGGTTGATAGATCATCCCTTCAAGGATGGTCATGGATTGACCCCTCCGTTAGACCTTGGTTTTTTGCACATTTTATTTCCCAGTTTGATCTTACTGAGCATTGGAGGGACAGAGCAAGAAAAAAAATGAGGGGTCAGTCAAGTGAAGATTTACAAGCAGTACGGAGGGTACACAGACCCTTAAAAGCACTTGCTTTAAGATGACTTTGTAAGTATTTTTTATATAGTAATTTTGTATTGTGTGTTATGAATTGGGATGTTGGGTGTTATGAGTTGTCTTTCCACTTTTAATAAATATGGCAGCTAAACATCTCATGATTATTTTAAGAAATAATTCAGTTTCTGCTGCAAATCAACTCTGAATCAAGACCAAACACATATCCAGCCCTAACTTGTATTATGACGAAAGCCACAATGTTGAATCTGCGTAGAGCTGAATGTGTTACATTTTGTTTTTCTAACAGCGATTATAATCAAATCAATTTGTTTAATATTAATAAACAAACAATGACTGTTGTTTCTAGCTTGACGAAGACTATATTTAAAAAAAAATCAATTAAATGCCAATAAAATGAAAAAAAAATTGTCAACAAATTTTAATGTCTTTAATAAATATACTGCTACGAAATAAATATTTGTGAAAAGTTAGCATTGCTTTAATCTTTATTTATTCTGTAAGAAATTTCGATTTGTTTAGTGTAGCTTTTATAAACATCTGGTAGTGGCAACAACAGTTTATAGTCAAGAGAAATTGTGAAACACCTTCAGTCAATGAACGCTATGAGGCGAAAAAATCTATGAAAAAATGGGCAAATGTTTCGACATGCAAGTGAGAAGAAAAGACTTGTTGACATTTAAGAAATAATAAAGAGATTTCCCATCAGTGAAGAAGAAATGATGATAAAGATATTTGATAAAGGCTTTTTTTTAACGATAGAGTAAAAATAAACTATATCTGTTCAGATGTAGGTTGAAATATTTTCTCTTTCCTGGAATTTAATATAAAAGAATTGTATGTGCAAATATTTTATTTTGAGTGGGAGTTTTGTAATAAATTTATTACAATAGATAAATGGAAGTTCTGCCATGAAAATATTTTGTCAAATTATAACAAGAAGATAAATATTTAAGTTAAGTAAAGTAAGATTTCAGAAGAAAAAGTGAGAGATAAGTAAAGAAAAAAAGATAAATAATAACATAAGTTTATATTATATTATATGTAACAATTTTTAAAAATTACTCACATTCACGTCTCTCATTTTTTAAATGCATATATTACTAATGATAGAATGATTTACATAATATACATAAAAAAATATCCATAATTGGAAAGACAAACAAATATTTTCGTATAATATTTTATCTCTATAGTTTGTATTTTCCTAAAGTTCGCTATTTTACAATTAATCATATTATGAAATTTTAATATAAAATAATAAAAATAGTTTATGCCTGTAAATATTTAATAGGAATATATTTTGTTTCCAATTTATTGACAAGTTACTTTAATATGGATATTCATATTTTGTACTAATGATTAAGTTGCTTTTTGACACCTTTGAATAAAGATATGAAATTATAGAGTTCTGAGCGAAATTGTGATTATTTTAGGTACAGTTTTTGAGTTTTCCAGTAGTTAAATATAAGCAGGATAATTTCTTTTCTTCTTGAAATTATCAAAATGTTCTTTAATATTTCAATAACATCATAAAATAAGGAATATAATAAGCAACAAATGGGATATCATCCCTTTATTACATTAGATAGAATTACAAATAAATTGCTCTCGAGACGAAGTAAAGGTTTTGTTTTGTAGAGTTTGTAGAGAAAAATATCTCTGCACCTCTATTTACATAATTTAAGAATTAAAATTAAAATTTATTCTAAAATGCTATTGCAATAAAAGAAATTAAAAAATGAAATAATTAAGATTGAGTAACTTACTCAGAAAAAAATTTAAAAGGTTAACTTTTAAAATAAAAAAAAAACTAAAGATTAGTAAAAAATTTAGTTTAATAATAAAAATATTAAAAATTTAGACAGAAAGTAGTAGTTGGGGTTTTAGGCGTTTAGTTTTAGGAGACATGCGAGTGTATAATTACTTCTAAATTCGCCATCAAAATAGTTGCATAGTTGAATAGTAATCAAAAAAATAATAAGAAAGGATTTTCTAAATATTATGATAGCTGAAGAAATATTGTTTTCGTACTTTCAGACTAGGGAAATCAGACAATTTTGTCGACTACATTTTAATACAGTTTACTTGAATTGCATTTTGTAATTCAAGTAATTTGGGAATCTAAGTTTACTTCGATTCCCGAATTTTACAACTCTTTGTTATAATTTTAGTTTTCTTATTTGTAATTTTCTTTACGGTGATTAAGGAAATTTTCTTAATGACTTATGTACCAAACGAATTACTTAAATCATAATTAACTATTCATAGGTAACATGGAATTAATTATTTATTTATATTCAAATTAAAATTGCCCATGTAAAAAATTGGTATGGCTATAAGAATATTCAGAAAGTATATGTAATGCATGAAAACTAGATTTGAATAATTCAGTTCCATTAGTTAAAGAGACAAATCCTAAAAAAAGTTTCTTAAAAAAAAATTACGAATAAACTTTACCGAATCTAATAAATTAGAACAGCTAATTTATTTTCTTCTTTGACAAAACAATCAATAATTGTGATTTCCCCAAATTAGCCCAATTAGTAAACTAAAGTAAACAGTTCAGATTTAATTAAACAGGCAGTTTTTTTCCCCTAATAGATTGTAATTGAATGAGAATAAGAAGTAAACGTAACTTGATTTTACCCGAAACAACCTCATTCTGCTTCGATTCCCAAATTTTTCCTTCTCTGGGTTTTGCTTTTTATTTTCCCAATACATCGAACAGTCTTGTGCCAAATTAATGTACTACTTAGCGAGATTATTTTATCTGGAAAATGTTGAAACAATGTTGTAATACCCAACATTTGAAACAAGTTTTGGAAATTGAAATTGCAGATTTTTAAATTATCTAACATGAAAGTTATTGAACATTTTACAATTTTGAATATAATTACAAAATATTGCATACAATATTATTACAGTAGAATAAACCTTGTTCTAGTACCTCTATTGGTTTCATTTTATATAAATACCTGACACACGACATTTTCTAATGATATATAATTGGAGTTTTAAAAGTAATTTTATTGAGTTGATATTCAGAGATATCTACTTCCACGTAACATTACTTCCACGTATACGCTGCAAGAGCGTTCCCCCCGTGGCCTTCCGGAGAAATGGTTAGTAGGCCTCGAGAATCTCAGCCGAGACGAAGTACAACGCAACTCGGCTCTTCCACTGAGAAACGTTTAGTACAGAGCAACCACGCGCTTCTGTTGATAAAGGTTTAGTTTGCAATCTCTCATACCGAGAGGAAATATATTTAGCACAACCCTGTGTAACAGTTGACCTATAGACTCTCACCCGAAGATGTAGCATATTCCTCTCAAACCTAAGTATCGGGTCGTCGGATTAGAGGTGGAATCCTTCCCCGAATTTAGAATGATCTATCTTTAAATGTGTTATTGTACATCTCTAGTTGTGTGTAAGTTTAGTTAGTGCGCATGTAAATAAAACTGAGCGTTCTCAAACATGTGTCTCAAGTCTCGACCCAACCACACCCAGTTACAATACATCTGCACAGCCGACAGCACTACTTAACACTATTAGTTATATAGTGATGTAGTAAGTTAATCTGGCGCTTAACGTGGGGCCGCCCGTACTTGCGCACTACAAATTTAAATTGAATATTGGAAAAAAATTGTTTTAGATTACTACATATTTCATGATTAATTTTAGCATTTCTAAATATTTAACTTACATAAAACTTGATAACATGCTGCAAAATTAAAGTTAACAAGGGTGCATCAATATATGTTCAATGCCCACCTACTGCTTATATAATATTCGCATAATTTTGAACAATAAACACCCTCAAAGATAGAATGTGGGAGCTCATACTCACCGTTTCGACTAATCAAGACAATCTGAAGGACTTTTTCACATGCAGATTTACCGTACCTGTTCTCGATATAACGATAACTATGGATTGACTTTACTAAAGGATTTAAAATCGGATGCCCTAGCATAAGAATCAAACATGTTATCCAACAAACCACTGTGACTTTTCAATGGTGTAGAATAAGTATATCTAGTATATGTATATTAATAAAATATACAAGTTATATTGCAATGGTTATTTCTTATATTAAAATATAAAGCTATAACGTTCACGGTGCAGATAAATATATTCAGCAGAATAACTAAGGTGAGTAAATATTACGTTATAATATAATTGCGAACCAGTAAGTATTACGCCATGATATAATATTATTAAGAGTGCAGCGCTTTGAGACGCAAGCACCGACTTTTCGATCACCCTTGTTGTCTCAGACACCAGCAGCTATTATTTATCGTCCTAGATGCCAAGGAAGAAACTTTGGTGAAATAAAAATAAAATTAATGAACTTAGAATCCTAAATAATTAATAGCTCAAGATGTTCACAGCGAAACCAATCTAATTTCGCTGCAGTTTTGTCTTCGGCAATACTTTGTAACTGTGCACAAACTTTGTTGAACCTCCACGCTCAGATTTGCTTACTTGAATATAATATATGTAAAAATGGGAACAGTGACTTTCATAGGAAAGTAATATTGGCTGACTGCCAAATTAGTATGAATTATTTTAACGAAGTAAAATCGCTTTATATGCAAATTTCAAGAAGAAATTGCTGATCTTTCTTATCTTTAATTATGTTTATAATATATATGATTTTTTAAAACTTTTTTTCATTAATGCCGATATAAATCTTTTGGGGTTTTTATCTATAAATTTAAAGTAAATTTTATTTTCACATTTAAAATTAAAGAATTAATAGGGAAAAAATCCATAAGATTAAACATGAAGATTAAAGAAGGACATGTTTATCTTACATTTTTTTTGTTTTTTTGTTGTTGTTTAAAATTCTTAGAAATATCTCAAAAATTGTAGCAATCATGACCTAGCAATGGTAATTGAACAGTCTTTGCCTTTCCAAAAATTTTCGAACATCTCTATTTTTACCTTATTTGCAAAGCATGTGCTTTAAAATAGGAAATGTTTATCCTACAATCTTCTTTTTTTTTTTTTTTTTTTTTCTTTTTTTTTCTTTCTTTTTTTTTTCTTTTTTTTTTTTTTTGTTGGAAATTTTTGGAGAAATTTCAAAAATTGTAGCTATTATGACTTAACAATGGTATTTTAACAATACTTGCTTCTTCGAACAAGACAAAAAAGTATTTTTTATGTTGTTCATAACATATTGTTTTGTCAGGCTTGCTAAGTGAATTGTTTGTTGAGTTCCGGAACAAAGAAGGATTGATTCAAAACCCAAACAAGTGACTGCAACCCGATAGAATTAGAATTATCTTATTAAACTAAACATATTATCTATATTTTATAACTATTCTGGAAATATGCAAGATGTTCAACTGAAAATCATTTCTGGATATCACGGAGAAGGGTGAAAACTCGCCCAATACCGTCTTAGGGGGATATTCATTCAAAAGTCTAGTGGTACAAAATTTGTGTGGCGAAGCAATTCTTTTTGTGTAGTTTGAATTTGCTTCAAATCAACTGTTTCAGAAAAGAAGGACTTCAGATCCAAATATCTTTTATTCAAAAACATTCTTCATTTCAAGTTTCTACCGATAATAACAGCAGACTAACACAAAATAAAAACAGCGTCCTGTGCGTAATAAAAATATCCTTTATTCATTGATACAGAAACAAAGTCATCAATAATTCCATGCGTCTTCTTACAGTGACAGAAAAATTATCCACTATTTTTCGAAAACGTTTTTTGTTCTATAATTTCTATAATAACAATGGGTAACATAAAAAAAGGAAAAAAAGAAGACCAAAAAACAATAAAAATGTATTTTATTCATTTCAATGGCGTTCACACAGAAACAATATCCATAACTCCATAAGACTACTTACAGAGGCAAAGCATGTGTCCATCAAGATTCGAAACGGTCTTCGTTCTATATGCCCACTTAGAATTCAACGGTGTAACTTAAAAGCCAGAAAAACGCTCAAAACGTAATAAAATTGTCATTTATTCATTCAAACATCTTTCATACGGAGCAACACAGTTACGCTACAGATACCCATTGGTATTTGAAAACATTTTTCATTCTATATGTCCTATAATGATAATGAGGAAGCTTAAAATATGAAACACATCTATAATGTTCTTTAATCGCCAGACATCATTCATATGAAAATCATCTATATTTCTTTGTGTCTACCAATATTGGGAAAGGGATAATAAGTTTATAATCCAGGTCTTGCCATTATGTTTTTGGCATGAAGCTCTTCACAAAGGGATATACTGATTACAATGTACCGTTTTGAGTATTTCAAATTTACTGTCTTCATTTAGTAGTAATTTTCAAATTAAGCTATGTCAGACTATGACAAAACTAAACTTAGCCTAGACTGTGACAAAATTAAAACTACAAAATATTCATAACTGTGCTATTTGGAATTTCAATTTTCATATATTCAGATTTTTGGAATCTAAATATATGAACAAATTTAATTATTTGGCATGTAACTTCTTCAATCGGTACAAATCCTGTGTGTCTACCTTTTGTAATTTCCCTAAATTTTTAGATTGAAATATAATTTGAAATATTTTGAGCACTCTATATTAGAATTTTCCAAAATTTCTATATATAAATGGATGGTTGAAATTTTGGATGAAATTATATTCGTACTATTACTTTATATTATAGTATACAAGTAATTACGAGTGTGTACTGTAGGTTGCTTACGATTGCTACATTACAAAGCATATCATTGTACCTAGAGACCTGATCTCAATTTTTTTTTAATTTACATCTTAAAAATATGTATGTTCCCATCATATTCAGTATATTATTATAGCTATCTAATTATTTATGGAAATATAATGTTATGAATTATGTTATAACTAATATGTTTTCCTGTTGCAAGTTGAAAACGTATTTACAATTAGAAGTTTCTCCCATGAGAGGTAATATGCATGCAAATTCCTCTATCTTACTCTCCTATCACATAATCATTTTTAATAAATTAAAACCAATGAAAAGCAATAAAGTTATAATTTAATAACCATTGATTAAATTTGATCGACATTGGAAACATTTATTCAGAAATTTCAAAAGCATTATTTTACTTTCATTTCGTTATACTAAATTTACAAACTTCATAAGTAGGACAATAAAAGGAAAATAAATAATGAAAACTTAATTCATTAATTAATACTCAAGTAAAATTATAAAAGATAAATATAATATTGCTAATATTTATTCTTCACGCGGGTTAATATGTGGACATTCCTTACAGGAGATTATAAGTATATGCCAAAGCATTAAAAAAAATAAGGATAGCAGGATCTTATACTGCATATGTCATTAAATAAAGTTCAACAAATTTAATGTTTAATTTCAACACATTTGTTTATTATAAATTTAAATTAAAGGATTGATTGATGTTGACATAAATCCTTTGCAAAAATTTCGATAAAAATCTATTAGAAACATCAAGAAAATGATGGATATATGAAGATAACTTAAAAATCAGAATATATTTTTAGTGTTTTTTAAAACAGAATAATTATATTTGTATGCAATAATTTGATTAAACACAAAAACAGCGGAAAAAATTGTCAAGATTTTAAAGACTTAGCAAAAACTGTAATTTTTACAATTGATATAAAAATTTTGCAAGTGAAGTGTTTTATTCATATTTGTTGTACATGATGTTTATTTGCTTAATTTTCATTCTTTTTATTTTCAATTATAAGTTAATATATTTATTATTTTTTAATATTTGATTTTTACTAATTTAATTTTTTCTTTAAACGAATAACGTGTTTTTTTAACTTGCAGAACTTGTTTTTAGCTTAATCTTATTTCGACTTGTGTTAAATTAATATGTATTACAGTTTGTACTTACAATTTCTTTTCTTGTTTTTATTTAAAATTGTGTTAAAAAAAATAAAGCACTTTGTGTGCTCAAAGAAACCTGGGAATACCCTTTTATAGGGGAGGGGAGGGTGTCAGGTTTCTGAGGAAAGGAACTCAATTCAAAGCCTGAAAATCACTCACAACTAAAATTCCTTTAACTATGCTGAAAACATACACAATAAATGCATATACCTGAAAATTCCTGTATCGGTCAATATTGGGTTGGGATTACTTGCAAACCTCTGAGATGCCACTTCAATGAGTGTATGTCTTAAGTTAGAGCATGTAGCCTAGTGTAAGCAAAGACAGAACTGTTTTTCATGATCTGTTTGATTTTACCAAGTGAATACTTTATCGTAAGTAACTTGAAAATATTCTGTCTTTGATTTACTTAATATATTGGAATTTCTTTTTTAAGACACTTAGGTTTAAAACTTGAAAATCACTGGCAACTGAAAATCCATTTGTCTATGCTGTAGGTATACACAGTAAATCCGTATGATGAAAAAAGATTCTGAGGCGAAAACCGTGTTTCGTTTGCTACTCTGAGGTCAATTTTTGTACATTTTAGGCTAATTAGAACGGACCCTATAGTTTAACGGGGATTCTGAACCACCAACAAACTAAAATTCGAACTAAAGTCTTTGGTACCAAAGGCCAGTTCGTTAAGCAACTAGCCATCAGGTCGCGGCGAAAACCGGGTTAAGTTCCTTTGTAATCTTCTCAGATCAATCTTACAAGAGTATTTGTCCTCAAATTTCATAGCCTTTTTCCAATTGGATATAGTCTTTAAAATGCAATATTTTTAATAGGATAAAAATAAAACATCTGCATACCCGTAATAAAACATACACACAACAAAACATACACTTACCCACAGGCACAGTTATAGTAAAATAACAATACAATAAAATGCAGCTGACGTTATGCAATACTTATGACAAATGTCAGCTAGAATTCACCATAATATCGATATCCTCTAAGTCTGTCGCCTCGAATACGACTGCCGGCATCACATCACAAACGAGACACAGACATTTAGAAAGCCTCAGACGGTATACAAAAAATATTAAATCAATATAATCCCATTAATGGCCAACCATTCACATCTCTCTTATTTACATTTCGTATCAAGACCATTTTTGCACTTATTTATATAAATATATTATAACGCATTAAACTTAATTTTATATATTTATAACGCGGAACAACATCATTTTAATTTTCCGAAAATACTATTAAGGTTTTATATCACAGATGAAATATTTAAAGAAACTCATAATTTTAAACTTTTATTAAAAGTATGTTCATTGATAATTGGTTGATTAATTTAATATTGAAAGCATAACATTTTGTTTTTACATTTATAACTTAAAATATATCACATCTTGAAAACTATGAGAATTTCCAAATACTCGGAATGCTAATGAATTCCTTCAATTTTACTTCAGAATATGTTTTGTAAAAATTTTTGCTGGATGCATTTTTCCACTGTTATACTGTTATACTTTAAATAGAATATTTTTCTAAAACTAAGTTCCTCAGGAAATGATGAAATGATTTTCTATTAGAAACTTTGAAAAATGACTTGTTACCCTGTTGTCCCAATATAATGTGTAATTCTCCTTATTTATTTTAACCAATTTTAACTCATTGAACTCTTTTAAAAGTCTAGTTACCCAAATTAACCCCTTTGCGGCTTGTGTGAGTGTTAAATATTCAGGCTCGGGTGTATATAATGTAATGCACTTATGCTTGTAAACCTTCTGCAATACAAGTGCCTTATCTATTAATATTATATTATCCCATGGATGTTCTATCACCACGGTTAGACACGAAACTTGATTAGACCTATAACTAATTTAAATTCATTAATTTGTGATAATTCAAGCTTTTATAGCTTTCATAGCCAAAGTATCCTAACAATGTTAAAAGTATTTTCCACTGTAATATACTAGGATTAAATTAGAAATTAACTAGGAGATAAACGCCATGATAGATGTCTGCTCCAGTTAGTTTAGATATATAAGCAAAACACTAATTATATTTCTGCATTATAATTCTTCAAACTCTCTCTTCACTATTGCTTGAACACAGCAATTTTGAAAAAAAACCGGGAAAAATTGTGGTGCATTAAATGAATTTACTATTTATCATAAGAATTAAAAAATCAAAAAATATAATCACCTTTGTGAATTTACGCTTTTTTACCCCTTTTTTTTGTTAGGAAAATAAAAGGATGGAATAAAACCAATAAAATAAAAATAAAAATTATAAAAATACGGTCCTGATTATGGCCTTTTTTTTTTTGTGTGTGGATAACTACTTACTTTTCAGCAGCATCTTCAACTGCTCTCACCGTTCAGCATAATCCCTGTGTACTTGGTTGAATGAGTCTATAGGACTCTGTTTACTTTTAATTATTTTGGCATCGACAACTGGTCCCTAAATGTACTGAATTTAAATTTAATTTTAACTTCTTTTATTTTGTGTCTTACTTTTATTTATTATTAGTATTTTTATCTTTTTTTTTTTGAGTACCCTTTAACTTGAATTTTTTGAAACTTTATCTTGTATTCCCACTAACATTAATTAAGCAGCCAATTAAAGTTTAAAGCATATTTATGAATTAAGATGAGGAGGTTTAAGGGGTATCTCCCCCTGTTGGTACTCCGTAATCAGTACGCCAGTTGCCAGTTGCCTTTGTGAATATATAATTTATCACCCATCTACTAAATTTAAAACCTAATATACGGGTTTTTTCTAATATTTTTCAATCGAATTTCACTTAAGAGTAATTACACAAGTATAATGTTTAATTCTCTCGAAAATTACAATATCATCATATAAAAGTAACAATATTTCACTTTAAAACACTTATATGTAATTCATGCAGTCCAACGGTTGAAATTTTAAGTCTTCTGAAAAAAACACCATGCACTACACTTTTAATGCTTGGCCATACAGTGCTCGTTTAAGTGAACATACATGATTTGGTCTATCAGAATGGATGAAACCTTGTGGTTGTTTCATATAAATCACTTATTTAATTAGTGCTAACAAATATACACAATTGAGAAAAACATTTTTATTTTCAGAAAATTCCCAACTGGATTAAATGTATCTCCATCATGTTCACCTTTTTGCTCACTGTATCCTTCTCCACAATGCATTTTTTATGCAATACAGGTCTGCTGCTTAAATCGTTTTTGTCAAAAGTCACATTTATAGTTTCTATTATTTTCTATTAACAAGGTATTCACACGTTTCTAGGGTAGATTTAATCATTATCCATCTTTCAGAACACATAGAAAATTTACTTTGAGTTTGATTTGGGATATCTATATAGTATGCTCTAGTACCAAACATGTTGAGATGCTTTACTGATAGTTTTCTTCCACCAATTAACTCTTATTTAGATTTTTAAGACACACTCTATTCCACACGTAAGAAACAATTTCCAAGACCACTTTCCATAAACAACATTCAATGTTATATAATTAAACCGTTTACTAGCTCCATTCTACTCCTATTGATAGATATTAGTAGAAGACTCTCAGTTTTGATTCCCTGATCTTCTAGAAATCTGTTAAATACTTCTTGGCAGAATTGAAGTCCATTATCTGTTCTCACAGATAAAATTTTAAGGTTAGTAAACCTTTCAGCTTTCTTCGTATATTTTGTAAAACAAGAGAAAACTTCTGTTTTTCATTTTAGAGGAGAAGTTTAAGATTTTTAATGAAAAATCATATGTAATAGACATGGAATAATGGTAGCCATGAATTAAATTTGAGGATATACGTATAAGATAAAACATACGTATAAGATAAAATCCACCTGATTAACATCAATTTTATCTCTCTATATATACTACTACTACACCACACCACATCGCATCACTGTGCCAAGAACTGAGTTGCCTTTATAAATTTTGGGAAATTAATTCTGAAATTCAGGAAATTTAATTTACAGTATTATAATAATTTTGAAAACTATTCATTTTTTAATAAAATTAACACAGAAGATAAGAAATTGTTAAAATAAAACGTAATAGACTTACTAAATTGTAAAGTCTTTTTCATAAAACATATCTTTGTGTCTGATCAAATGAATTAGATCGCCAAAGTCTTCGATTTGTTATTTAAAATAAAATAAAAATCTATCTTCATTGCGACAGCAAGTAGTTATTAACTTTTAAAATGAAAAGAAATGCATTTTCAACTCTTTTGAGGCCAAATAATTTACACAAGGCAATAAAAGCGATTCCATCTTCACAAAAGGAATTATCCCTCACAAAACCCATTCAAACATCAAAGCAATGTCAAATATCCCCTTCGATTGTACAACAATCTAATGGCAACACCAAAAAAACTGTTTGCAGCTTTTCCGTACCAATCCTTTGAACACCAATTTACTTCCACTCCGCTCTCATACACAACACCCTACATTTCCTCCATTAAAAATAACTTTAAATAACTAAACTAACTGTTCGAATTGCGAGGCCATATTTATTTTATCCCTTTTCATTCGAGAGAGCCTCTCTTTCATCTGATTATGCAAATAGTAAGCATTCCATAAGACTTGCTGCAAAGCCAGCAACACTCTTTAAACACTCTCATTCAGCTCTAAATGGCTCTTATTTTCCCATTGTATCAGCCAGGGCATTCGGAAACGTGCATTGATCTTACTTTAGAACAACGCTGGGTCAACCTCTTCACGCCCTCCCCCTCTCACGGACCTACAGAATGGTGAAGCGAATTCGCGGAAGGAAGTAGTCCAAAAGGGTGCCGATAATTTTAACGACCTTCTAAATACCGTTAACGATTTCCTGTAATGTCCTCTTCCCGAACTGTAAGAGTCCAGAGATGTTCCCATTGTTTTGGGAAGAAAATGGCACGCATATTTTACGAACGCAATTAAAGCCGTCTTCAAGTTATGCCTGTCTGTAAAGAGGTATTTCGGAATTCAGAATGGGGAGGCGATTTTGCAACATTTTAAGTAGTGATTAATTGTAGAATCTGGAGTTTGAAGATTTGCAATTATTTTTAAAGGGATATTTATAAAAATTATTAAAGTAATGGATACACAACTCATTACCGCAGATAAAAAAGTAGACATTACAATTAATAATCACAATTTTATCAAAATTCTGTTTAGTCTAGCGCAAATTTGAAACAAGAACATAATTTCTTTCTTTAATGTTAACTATCTTACACATATTTTGTTGCTCATTTAACATTTGTATCTAACACTAAACATTTCCTCCATAAAAATAAATTGTTTAATTCGAAATTTATTTGCTAATTCGTTCAAATGTTTATTTTAAATACGTTTTACTGCATTCTGAGGGGCATTAATTTAATCTTCCTAGAGATATCTTAAACATAAATATGTAATTTAAGGGTATCAAACTTTCCTTTCCTCTTTTATTGAACATTTTATGAACTTCTCGAAAACCACAAAAGCACATTAGCTAACTTTGCTACTTCTGTCATTTGTAACGTTTACCACACGAGCCATTCAACAGAACCATGAATTTACTTCAGATGTTATGGTCAGCTAAATGTATACTAGAGTTAAGAAGAAAATATAATAAGTACGATAATAATAAAGATAATATAATTTAAAGATGTAGATCGTACTGACATAGATTTTGGCAGTTTTAATAAATATGATAGCTAAATATCTCGTTATTATTTTAAGAAATAGTTTAGTTTCTACCGAGAAATAACTGTGTGTCATGACCAAACACATATCTGGCTCTAAATTGCACTATGTCGAAAGCCACTTTAAAGAAACTGGGTAAGGATGACTATTCTACATTTTGTTTTTCTAACAACGATTATTCTCAGATCAATTTGACCAATATTAATAAACAAACAAAGAATGTTGCTCTGGACATCACGAAGGATGTATTTAAAAAAAAATCAACTAAATGCCAAGAAGACGGAAAAAATGTTCAACACATTTTAATGGTTTAAATATATGTGCTGTTACAAAATACAATTTGTGAAAAATTAGCATCGCACTCATCTTCATTTATTATCTAAGAAATTTCAGTTTATTTAGTGTAGCTTTTATAAACATCTGTCAGTGGCAACAACAGTTTATAGTCAAGAGAAATTGTGAAACTCCTTCAGTCAATGAACGCTACGGGG
>BPLQ01009154.1:206761-297841 GCA_021605075.1 Caerostris darwini
AAAAAAAAAACGCTTTCATTGAAATTGGCTCATTAACCTAAAATTGGAAGCATAAGCATAAAATGTTAATTTTACATTTATAACTTACTACATTTTTACATTGACAACCTACTACATTTAGAACTTACAGTTTTATATTTACATTTTGAAAACAATCCGAATTTCGAAAAAATCAGAATTTTAATGAATTCCTTTAATTTTACTTCTGACAATGGTTTTGAAAAAAAATATCTGGATTTACTTTTTCACTAAAATACTTTAAATAGTAATTTTTTTTTATAACATCAAGTTCCTCAGAAAGTGATATTTTATAGGAATGTGTTTAATCTTGCAATTTTTCTCTTAAATATTTTGAAAAATCAATCGTTAATAATATAATGTGTAATTCTCCTTATTTATATTAAACAATTTTAGATTATTGCGTTTAAAATTCAGCTTATCCAAATTAACTCCTTTGTGACTTGTGTGAGTGTTAAATATTTAGACTGTTGTGTAGATAACAATATTCGTGCATTATCTATGAATAATATAATAATCCCATGGATGTTTTGTCGTCAAGGGTAGACGTAAAGCTTTCGTCACTATAATAATTTACTTTAAGTAGTTTAATTTGTCATAGTTCAAGCTTTTAGTTTCTGGTATAGCCAACATTAAGTATGAAACTTGAGTACCCTAAGAACTTTAAAAGTGTTTTCCAGTGGGATATCCTAGGATTAAATGGGAAATGGGATAGAAGGTTAACACCATAATAGATGTCTGGTCTAGTTAGGTTGTCGATATAAGCCAAGCATTGATTATATTTCTGTATGGTAGTTCTTCAAATTAGACTATCTCTTCATTATTTCTTGAATATTGTCATTTCGGAAGAATAGAAAATATTGAAAAGCGATAAAATAATTAGATGTTTGTCATAAGTTCACAAAATTTCGAAATCTAATCAGTTTGGTGAATATATAATTTATCGCGTAAATTTATTAATTATAATTTATCGTGCTGCTAAATTGAACACGTATTCTTAGTGCTTTTTCTAATATCTTTAATTCCAATTTATCACTTAAAAGTTTTATTACATCAGTAAAATGATAAATTAATCTCGAAAATTACGATAGTATCAACATATAAAAGTAACAATATGTCACTTTAAAACATAATTCACTCAGTTTAATGGTTGAAATTTTATATCTTCTAAAACAGAAGGGATTACAATGAAAAAAAAGAAAAACGTACACACCATTTTAATGTAGGCAATATACGAATAGTGTCTTGATTCTGTTTCTTAAATATAACTTATTTAATTAGTGCGCACATATAGAAATTTTCAAAAAAAACCTTTTTATTTTCAGAAAATTTGCAACTAGGCTAAATACATCTTTATAATGTTCACATTTTTTTTCACTGCAACCTTGTGCCCTCCTATTAAACAAAACTGCCTATTTATTATCTAGTATTTTTACTTTTTTGGGTTTGAGGACGAATTATCATAAATTTCTATTAGAAACCATACCAATTTCTCCTAGCATACACTCATTCAAATCTTAAAATATGAGGATTTTATTACAGAGTTATAATATGACGGATTTTCTTGTTACCGAATTATGATTATATATTATTAAAATCCTTTTTTCTTGACGTTTCTGAACTCACTGTTCACTTTCAATTATCTAATGGCCATATCCCAATACGTACTTTTTCCACTAAAATGAATAAGAATTATATTTCAATTGAGCTTTGTAATACAATTTTACATCTTTGTAAGAGCTTAATTTTGATTATGTTCCTTCAAGCTTATAAAAGATGTCAATTCTAGAATTGTCTTGGGTTACTAATTGGGGTTTAAAATTCTCCCAATTTTTCAGGCAGATTTTATTTCAATTATAGGTTATGAGCCTGCATAGTTCATTATTTCTGTTTTTACCACCGATTTTATATCTTTACTACTTTCATGGTTCGAAATTTTATAATCGGCCTCATTATCCGTTTCCAAATATGAAGTTACTTCAACTTTGCATTTTTTATGCTTACAAGCTACAATACTGCCCTGCTGCATACTTTGTTTTGTCAAAAACCAAAGTTACATTTATAGTTTCTATTATTTTCAATTAATTAGGTATCTACTCATTTTAGGATATATTTAACCATTATCCATCTTTCAGTGCACATATAAAATATACGTTGAGTTTGTATTCGGATATCTTTATACTGCAGTGCCAACAATTTTAAGACGTTTTACTGGTAGTTCCTTTCCCCAAATAACTCAAAAACCGTTGTTTTTGAGTCTTCAACGCACTCTGTTCCACACGCAACCACAATGCTTCTACTCAGAAACCATTTTCGAAACCGTCTTCCTTAAACAGCATCCATTGATATATAGTTAAACCATTATTAACCGCCATTCTACTCCTGTGGATAGATATTAGTAGAAGTCTCTTAGTGTGGATTTCCTGATCTTCTAGAAATCTGTTAAATACTTCTTGGCAGAATTGCAGACCATTATCTGTTTTGATAATAAAAATTTTTAGGTAATAAACATTTCAGCTTTTTCTGACATTTTGTATAACAATGTTTTTCGTTTTAGGTGAAACCGTGTGACTTTCAGCGAAAACTCATTTGCAATAGACGTGAAAAAACGATAGCCATGAAGTGAGTTTGAGGATATATGTCCTCATACATCCAAGTGCAAAAGTTCGAGCAGCTTACAAAAACTTATTTTACTAACAGATTTAAATGAATGTCTTTTATATTTGGCCAACTTACATGGCTCACATGATACGACTCTATTCTTGAAATGCGGCAATTCTTTCCCACTATAATTATTGCATGTATTAACTATGTATTAGCATGGCAACATTTTCTATGTGATACCTCCAAGTCCTCACTTCTAGAAGCAAATAAAGCAGTAACTTCTCCATTTTGAGTTTCATCAGGGTAATTTTGGTAACAATAATATAATCCATTTTCTTTATACGCTGCAAACAATTGTTTGCTTTCTTTGCAGAATATAATAATTTTACCCTTCATGCCAATAAAATATGCTTTTCCCTTATTTGAAATAGGGCCCGCCATCAAAATGAATCTTAGATTTAGTGAGTACATAATATTCGTTAAATTTACAAGTTCTGTCTTTACATTAATTAAAAGAAACATTCTGACAACACCAATACGTTTTATAGGAAAATTTACCACTACGGATATTTTAATATGATTAACAGGTTTAAAATCATTAAATGGTTCTCTATTACTACACAAATGTACCCTACTTGCGATGTCAAACACCACACCCAACAATTTTTTTCTATAAAACAGAAATCAGTAGCAATCTCTATTATAATTTATTTCTAATTGAATTTTCTTCGCTCACATTACTTTTAAATTTTGAACGGCAATTTATAATTACATAACTAGGTTTACCATAAACAAAACATTTTTGTTTATACCCCGTTTTATTTTTAAAAGAAATATAAACGTTAACCATTCATGCAAAATATTATCTAGTTTACTTTACAAGACAGTGATAAGATGTTCACTTTCCTATTGATTCAATGTCGATACCTCGGTAACAAGTTCTAAAACAACTTTGTTGAAAATAAACGATATTATTCTTCATCACTTTAATAGATATGATTTTTATGCGCAAATACAAACATTTCTGAATATTTTCTTTCTAACAACAACATTAACTTTTCTTTAATCATTTACTTAAAAAAAAGTTTTATACTTTTTATTTGCTTATACACTTTATTCATATAAATAGGGAATGTGTATTTTGTATTATTATTATTTCTCGTCACTTTAATAGATTTGCAATTTTGTGCCAACCCCTTGTGCATCGAGACAAAACACCGCTCATCCACAAAACAAGCAGTGACATACGAGTCCGGCATTAACTTAACGGTGCTGCATCTTTCGGAACACATACATCACGGAGCCCTGCAGATCCTTTGTTTTCCTCACAATGCGATGATGAATGGGCGAACATAGAATTTTCGGAAGACATGCCTTCACGCACTTATGAGTCCGACTACAACAAAAATGTTTTTGTAGGCCTGGTGGGGAGTGGTACGCCTGCAATTTTCGATGCCTTTTTTTCCTTCTCCCCCGATATCATTGATTACGCTTCTTTTGTTTGCGGATATGTTCGTCATGAAGGGAAAAAAAAGTAGTTATTTATGGCCCCTTGTCTTGGTTTAGACATAATCCATCGTTTGAGCATTTTTTTTTCCGATTTTTATAATTAAAATGGGGTTTATAAATTGGCATAAAGGGAAAAAGGGGTTGTCTGTTGTCTGTATCGTACATGGAAGTATTTTTGCTGATATATTGTTGGAATAAAAATAATCAAAAGGCTTATTTTCTTAGTTATATTTGCTATTATGATAGCAAATATGTTATTGATATATAATAAAATATAGGCAAAGGGATTTGTTCACAATTGTTTATCCGAAAATGATAATGATTTTATCTCATAATGAAACTGATAGTACCAAATTGTAATTAGGTTATTGTCTTAAAAATGTCTTAATATCAATGAATCAGAATTCAAATGTGTTACAATGAAATATTTATGTAAAATAGATTAAATTATATTTATGTAAAATAGATTAAATTTTCTAATTTAGTAAAATTATCAAAACTCTATTGTTTGGAAATTATAAAAGATAAGTGCCTTCATTATCATAAAAATTAGTAGCCGGATCACTAGGAAATTTGGCATAAAGATTTGTGTCAAACACAAATGCAATTGATTAAAATTACAACATCATTGCTTAAGTACATGAGATAGAATTCATATGTGCGCTCCATAATCTATAAATCGTTATACTGAGGTAACCTGTAAACAGTTTATCAGCTACAAAGTGACTCTTTGTCATCAGCTGACGGCTGTGAAACAGCATGCCATCAAGGACGTTATAAGACAGCTTCCTCAATTTTGTCACATTTCTTTGGCCAGACCGATCACCATATTTGTCGTAAATTTAATTTTGAATAAGTTGGATCAATAAATTTGGCAGTATACGAGTTGGTCAAATATTATATGGTATCAGAGGTATTCTTTCAACAAATGTTGAATGAGATGCCGCAAGAATCTTATTGTTTCATCGTATTTAATTATTTTATAAATGTCTCGCTGTGAATTCAAGTTAGAGGTGGCCCAGTATTGATATATTACATCCTTATTAATGTTACTATTATAAATAGCCAACGGCCGTACCATGCTGAATATACCGGTTCTCGTTAGATCACCGAAGTCAAGCAGCATTGGGCGCGGTCAGTACATGGGTGGGTGACCACTTGGGAACACCGCGTGCCGTTGGCAAATTTGGGACCTGAATGGCCGAGTGTCTAGCCCTCTGGCGCTCGGTGCCTCAGGTTTCGGGTTCGAATCCCGGCGGTGCCATGGATGTTTGTAGTGGTTCGGAATCCACTTTAAGCCGTAGGTTCCGGTCTCCTATGACCGTAAGAGCGTCACGGAGCAAAAGTCAGGCTTCTACCTACGGGTGCTCCATCACAACAGAAGCTGCTTCCTTCCCCTTCAATCATGAGTCCATATGGGCTCGTGGGCTTGGGATAAGAAACAACAACAACAACAAAAAACACAAGTGGGATAAGAAACAACAACAACAACAAAACAACAACTATTATAAATAATACTTTTGTTTTTATAGTGTAATCACTTACATAAATCGTCATTACTAACATATTTCAATCAGATCTGACAATTTTTTCTTGATGTTCTAATTTATATGTCGGTAAATCTTAACATGTGCTGAATTTAAAGTAAACCAGAAAAAATATAAGAATAATTGTTAAAATAAGATTGAAGTTGGATTAATTTTACGATGGAAGGAAGAGCTCCCCAAATATTTTGTTCAATAAATATAATAAAACATTTATAAAAAGCATAATTTCACATTATTTTTAAAGCTTTAAATATTAGTCAAATGTTTTTTCTAATACATTTAATTACAACTTAATTTAAGAATTATAAGCGAATTCATTAAATTTTTAAGCACTAACTTTTTTTTAAATTAAAAAGTTAAGTAGTAGTTAAATAACTAACTATTTTCACGCACTTTTGTGTTATACATTTTATTCGTCTATAAAACAAAAGCTAGTCGAGAAAAGTCCTAATGGCAACTTTATTTCTGTAAAAATTTCAGAATTTTACAGACATGAAAGATTATAATGACAAAAATCTAGCTGTGCACGTTAATGTTACGAAATAAACAGGATGCAGTTTTGATTTTTTTCTATAAAGTATAATAAGTAATTTGATATTAAAGAAATTATGTTATGTTTTTCTTTAACTGGGTAATATTTTAATTAAGTGTCTTCAGACTTCGAAATCATCAAAAAATCTGTTAATTAAACGGTTTGCTTTGAAATTTAATGCAGATCAAAGAACCTGTGCTAGTTTTCAATTAGTTACCATAATTAAAATGAGTAAGACAATTTAATTCTTGAATAAATAAAATCGTTAATGCTGAGATATTTTTTATAACAAAATACGAAATTTTAATTAAATTAATGTCTTTTTCATTTGTAACAACTTAAAATTATGCACCAATTATAGCCTCAATGTGCGTTTTAAATTTAATTACATTAGTAAAACAGCATTCATTGTTAGTATTGATGTCCATATTTTGATATAATATGCGTTTCCTAGTTAAAAATTTCAAGTATTATAATAATTAGTTAAAGCTCTTATTATTGATGAAAACTACTGAGATTATTACTGCTGAAATTATTATAAGCAACCGCAAAACGAAAAAAAATATATGTGCAAGTTATTTGCAATTTTTGTGTTGTAAACTAGCGAATTAGTTCAAGATATAAATTCCAGAACGAGAATGTATATTTCACTGTATGAAATTTAATATGGAATTACTGTATAAATTCATTGTATGAAATTAATTGCTAGTATATGAAATTTAAAAACATATACTTTAGGAAATTTATCAACAATTATTTTTCCAACGCATTTTTCATATACCATTCTACCATTCATTTAAGTTACAAATTACAATAGTTTTGAAAATGGCATTAATTTTTGAATAAATTTTACACAGATTATAAAAGATCGTTAAAATGAAAACTGGAATATTTGCTAAATTTTAACCTTTTTTTTTAAACACATCTTTGTGTCTGATATAATGAATTAAATCGGCGCAGTTTTCGATTTGGGATTCAAAAAAAAAAAAATTGTACTCACTACTAAAAGTAGTTAATGCCTTTTAAAATGAGAAGAAATGCATTTTTAACTCTTTTGAAGCAAAATAATTTACACAAGGCAATAAAAGCTATTTTATCTACACAAAAGGGATTCCTCCCTCACGAAACCCATTCAAACATCAAAGCATTGTTAAATATCCCTTCGATGATACAACAATCTAATGGCAACACCAGAAAAATTGTTTGCATCTTTTCCCTAGCAATGCTTTGAACACCAATTTAATCCCACTCCTCTCTCATATACAACACCATGCATTTCCTCCATTAAAGATAACTTTAAATTGCTAAACTAACTTTTCGAATTGAGAGGCCATATTTATTTTATCCCTTTTCATTCGAGAGAGCCTCTATTTCATCTGATTATGCAAATAGTAAGAATTCCACAAGACTTGCTGCAAAGCCAGCAACACTCTTTACACACTCTCATTCACTTCTAAATGGCTCTTATTTTCCCATTGTATCAGCCTGGGCATTCGGAAACGCGCATTGATCTTACTTTAGAACAATGCAGGGTCAACCTCTTCACGCCCTCCCCCGCTCCAGAATCTACAGAATGGTGAAGCGAAATCGGGGAAGGAAGTAGTTCGAAAGGGTGCCGAGAATTTTAACGACGTTCTAAATACCGTTAACGATTTCCTGTAATGTCCTCTCCCCCAACTGCAAAAGTCCAGAGATGTTCCCATTGTTTTGGGAAGAAAATGGCCGGCGTATTTTACGAACGCAATTAAAGCCGTCTTCAAGTTATGCCTCTCTGTAAAGTGGTATTTTGGAATTCAGAATGGCGAGGCAATGTTGCAAAGTTTTAAGTAGTGAATAATAGGAACAATCTGAAGTTTGAAGGCTTGCAATTATTTTTAAAGGGATATATATAAAAGTTATTGAACACTAGACATTACCGCAGAAAACTGTTATAAGTACAGACTACTTATAGCTAATAATATGGGTTTGTGTGAAGTTTAAATTCATCAAATATTAGTGTAGAATTAATAATCCATTATTAACATTAGAATTAATAATCCATTATTTATCAAAATGCTGCTTATTAATGAGCTAATTTGAAACAAGAAAATAATTTCTTTCTTTATTGTCAGTTGACTAAATATATTTTGTTACTCATTTACCATTTGTGTACAGCACCATACATTTTCTCCATAAAAATAAATAGTTAAATTCAAAAATTATTTGCTAATTCATTTAAATATTTATTTGATATTAATTTTATTACATTCTGAGGAACATTCATTTAATTGTCAATAGATATCTTAAACAAAAGTATGCAATTAAGGGAAAGTCAAACGTTCCATTCTTCTTTTGTTGAAAATTCTTTTGAACTTCTCAAAAATGTTTATTTCATAAAAGTTATATTATATTCTGAGGAACATTAATTTAATCATCCAATAATTGCATTAATTTAATTAAACATAAGTATGCAATTAAAGGGATATTCCTGTCCTGTTTTGCTGAAAATTCTATGAGCTTCTCAAAATTTTCAAATGCACATTAGGTAACATTGTAACTTCTGGACTTAAGGGCGTTTGCAACGCGAAAGATTCAACAAGTCCATGGATTTTTTTCAGACGAGCCAGCTAAATCCCTACTAGACTTAAGAATAAGATAAAGACAATAAGTAAGATAATAATAAAAATAAAAATAAATTCAAAATGTTCAAAGTACTGACACAGATTTACATTTATTTCCATGAGTGCCATATTCTTAACTTATCATCAGCCTGATGGACTGACCCATTGAGACCCATTCCATTGTTAATTGCTTCCGAACATTGATGGTGAAGTCTAGATATTCTTATTTCCGTATAAGTTAATGATCATCAGGCCGTGCAGTGCGAAATGGTACTATTATGGATCATCTACTTTCAGTGTAGGCTCTGCATACTCTCTGTGTTAATTGCTGACTGCTTTTCTCATTCATCTGTACGATCACCTAAGTTTGGTGTTTCTCTAACTATGTATGAAAAGTCTGAGACTCCATGTTATTTTAAGTTAGCCTGATTAATGCTCCTTTCGCCACTATCAGCTTATTTTGGTCATTACATTAATGCTATAGAAAGAGAAAATCCCAATTATTGAACAAATTATTTCTGATATTGAATAATATATGTTTCTAGCACTAAGCCCAATGTAACTTTTAAGAACTACTGAAAGATGGTTATACTTCCAGTGATAGATATCCTATGGCAGCACTTGAATAAGCGCAAATATGAGGTAGAAGTACCAACAATTTGCATAATCCTATTTATCCTAATATTTGAAGCAGTCCCATAAAAAAAGCGCTCTCTTAAATAAACGACGAAATTAGTGTAATATTTGATGCATTTGATTAACAGACATAATTTAGAGCCAATGTAATGTAAAGATAATGGGCAAATATTTAGCAGCCATCAATCTCAAAAATATCAACCAGAAATAAGTTCTACAAATAAAAAATATATTATGTACGAAAAAAAAAGTAATTACATTCATATTGATTATAATATTAATTAAGTTAAAAATATTTAAAGGTGTTTTATGCATATTTATAATGTGTACACACGGCCACTTTTTATTATGGTTAATTCTTCAGCTAAGGTGGGGATTTCGGCATAAAACAAATTCATTATTAATCGAGTACTTTTTCTGTCCATATTCTTTACTCAATTACTCTTCTTTAATATAAAAAAAACTTAATCTGTTATCACTAAAATGTTGATGCAACAGAGGGTTTTCATATTTTTTTAAAAGGTGCCCTAACCGTAATTTTATTATAATTTAGCAGCTAGTGAAGGGGATAAAATGTTTTTAAAAATGATATATTTGAGTACCATTTTCCAGATATAAAAACAGTTTGAAAGAAAGAAGCTTTTTAGTCTTAAAATATGATGTTTTTATAATATTAATAATAGTTGATTTTATGAAAAATAGTCGATTTTATATTTTTGTAAAGTCATGCAAATTCAGATAACTAAGTAATTAAAATGGGGCTTGATGGCCGAGTGACTAGCGTTCTGCATTTCGCACAGGTTTCGGTCGCGAGTCCCAGCGGTTCATATGTTTGTATTAGTTCAGAATCCAGTTTTAAACTATAGGTCCCGTTTTAATATGTATGTAGAGCATGGGCGTAGACGACAATCCTACTCAAGTAAAACGAGAAAGGAAAACATCTCCTATCTCGAAATCTTCCTAGAAGGAAGACACCATCGACCCACCATGGGGTTGTTGCACCATTAAAGGAAAAATAGTTGAAATTAATATTAATGAATCGAAATAAATTCTAACAATTTATTTAACTATTAGTTTTTTATATAATTAAATGTAAAAAATTAACTTGTAAGTTTTATAATCGGTAGGATTAAAATTAAAATTAGTAGAAGCCCAATTTAATAAATCTAATGTATTCAAGTAACTCAAGAAATCTAATCGTTATAAAATGTAATGTATCGAAATGTAATCGATACATAGTGGAATTTCAATTTAAAACAACTCCCACTTTAGCTGTGCTCTGGTTGCAATTCCATCCACATCCTATACCTACTAAGGAACAATCCTTGGCTTTCCAAAATCAGAGATTCGCAGGGAGAATTTCTGTTCTTGCCAATCGCATTTCATTGAAATTGGGATCCCTGGCTCTGTGAAGACAGCCGGGATATATCTACGGTTGGAGGGGAAGGGGCCCCTAGTCTCCAGGATTTTGAATAACTGGATTGGCAATTGGAACCTGCCCTTGTACCTCACAATTCTGGAATGTGACAGAAAGGCCAGGGGGCATATATATTTTTTTTTTGCGTGGGTTCCTCTGTGTTTTTTTCTGTGCGTGTGTTCCTCTTTTCTTCTTCCTTTTTTTTCTCCGGTTTTTTATTTCCTTTTTTAGGTGATTACTCGGAGTTGAGAGCGTTTTCCTGCCATCGTACTCCCGGGATTAGGACTGGAGAGAAAAATGCGTGAGTTTCTGCAACAAATAGAAAGGAGTGGGATTTCTATGATTTGTGAAATTCGTGGCTGATACTTTCCAAGACCCCACCGGGCATTCTGTGCAAGGTTCGTTTCCTATAAATGGCTACGATAAAAGTAATAGTTTACTTGCATACTTATCAGTTCTATCTTATCTGATTTGGATACAAGTAATGGTTCTATATTTCATTAAAGAATACACATAATAGTATTTCAGAATGAATACAAAATTAGTCTCCATTTCTTCAGGCTAACTCAAACTATGCATACGTTTATATTTTTTAATTAAATCATTGTAAATAAAGATAATCTGGATTGAGGATATTCTTTTACCAAATTGTAATTGATGTAATAAAAATTATATATAATTATTTTAAAATGGGGCTTATGGCCGAGTGGCAAGCGCTCTGGCGCTCTATGCGATAAGTTGCGGTTTTCGAGTTGTGGTCGTGGTATAGATGTTTGTAGTAATTCGGAATACACTTTAAACAGTATATCTCATAATATTAGGTAGGTCTAATATGACCTTATAGGGCCTTTAGTCACAAGATTTAAGGGATACATACATCATGTTTAGTTGAGCCCAAGGGAAGGACATTCAATCCTATGGGTTTGTCCTGACTATCCTCGGTTACGCATGTTAACTATGGTTAAGTTTCAAGTTCTAAATTTAGCACTTTAGTTTTGAAGACCCTGTCTATAAATGGTTAAAAAAATCAAAGTATAAAATTTCCAACTTTTATTTAATTTTAGAAATTACATTGAAATATTACTTCGTGATTTTTGATTACGTGACAATTGAATATAAAGAGAATTAAATTAAAGTTGGACTTCCATTAAGAATTACAGTTTTTAAAATAGCCGAAATACTATCAAACGCAAAACAGCTTTATAAACTTACAGATAAAAATTAAATGTTTGATATAGATATGTATAAGGTATTACGTATAATGAGACTTAGTCTATAATGTATAATGAGACTATATCTGTAGTTGTTTCGAATGTCTGTAAGACGAAACAACTACAGATTAAATATGAACTATAACAGGAGTTGTTCCATCGTGATTGGTGATAGACTATGAGCTGCGAAATGTCAAATCCAATGAGTGAGGGAAGTCGACCCCCCTTGACGGATTGCCTTAAAGACAGCTTTTCTGGTGAGGAAGAAAGACAGTTCTGCTACGAATCAACCAGAAGTGTCGTTTTTCTTTTTTTTCTCAGAAATGATTGAATTAGCCGGCGTTTTCCGTCTGTTTCCAAAGTGAACTCCTTGTGGTTTTGTGTAACACGCCGCGCGATAATTAAGGCTTGCAGCAGAACAGGCAATTTGATTCGATATAGACTCGTGAAAACTGAAAATCAAAGAACTTGCAGTGAAGTATACTTGTGATTTAACCGTGCACTTGTGATAAAATTTTATTTTAATTTTTAGTTGCATTCTATAATAATCCAGAGTACATTATTGCATATATACATATTTATGTTTGTGTGTGTTTATAGTGCTTGAAATTAAAAATTAAAGTGTTCCCATGGACATGTAATGGGCCCTTTTCTTGAAGCCGTTATAGGTCTAATATACGCTGATACGTTTCAATGCTTTCCCGAAACCATCGTTTTCCCCGTTCGACCTAGGAACCGATGATTGGAGAAGACAGAGGGAGACAAAAGGGAGTAGACAGTCGAGTGAAGAGTTCCATGCAGTACGGTGTGTATAAAGACCCTTAAACGAATTTGCTTTTAAGAAGATTTTGTAAATATTTGCTATATAATTTGGTTTGTGAGTTACATGTTGATATTGTGCAGTGCTTTCTTTGTAATTTTAATAAATATGGCAGTTAATATACCGTTATTATTTTAAGAAATATCTCAGTTTCTACCATGAAACAACACTGAATCAAAACCACTACTATACCCGGCTCTAATTAGTACTATGCCGAAAAACGTATGTTTATGTACCACCGTGATGAAACTGGGTAAGGCTGAATGTGCTACATTTTCTTTTTCTAACAGCGAATTTCCTCAGATCAATCTGACTAATATTAAAAAACAAACACTGGATGTTGGTTCTAGATCGATATATGGTGAAGGATATATTTTTATTAAAATTCAACTAAAGACCAATAAGATGAAGATATTGTCAACAAATTTTTATGTATTTAATAAATATACTCTGCAAAATAAAACATATGAAAAATTAGTACTGCATTAATAATTATTTATTCTCTAAGATATTTCAGTTTATTTAGTGTAGCTTTTATAAATATCTGTCAGTGGCAACAACAACAGTTTATAGTCAAGAGAAATTGTGAAACTCCTTCAATCAATGAACGCTACAAGGCGAAAAGATCTATGAAAAAACGGGCAAATGTTTCGACATGTAAGTGAGAAGAAAAGACTTGTTAACATTTAAGAAATAATAAAGATATTTCCTATCAGTGAAGAAGAAATTCTAAAGAAGAAAAGATGATAAAGCTATTTGATAAGGGTCTTTTTTATCGATAAAGTAAAAATATACTATATCTTTTCAGATGGAGGTTAAAATTTTTCTTGGAATTTAGTATAAAAGAATTTTATGTGCAAATATTTTATTTAGAGTAGGAGTTTCGTAATAAATTTATTGCATTAGACAAACAGAAGTTTTACCACGAAAAAAAAAATTCCTCACATTAGGACAAGAAGATAAATAAGTTGAGTAAAGTAAGATTTAAGAAGAAAAAATGAAGAAAAAAGATAAATAATAACATTAATTTTTATTATATGTCAAGTTTCATCCCAATTAGAAAAAAATAATGTAAATAACATTGAATGTGCAGAACCCTGAGGAAGAGTCTCACACACAGTTGCATAATAATCGAAAAAATAATAAGAAATGTTTTTTTAATAAAAGGATTGATGAATTTTCAATAGATGAAGAACTATTGTTTTCATAATTGCAAACTAGAAAAATCCAGAAATATTGGAAGGAACACATTTTAATACACTTTGCTTGTTTTTATGTGCATTTTTTCGGATGTTTGTTGTAATTTTCATGTCTGAACTTGATGATCATTTTCATAATAATTTATGTATCAAAAGATTTACTTAAACCCCAATTAATAGATAACAATGAATTATTTAGTTGGTTATGTTCAAATTGAAATTGCAATGTAAAATATTCATATAGTTATAAAAATATTAAGAAAGTATATGTAATGCATGGAAATTGTATTTGAATATTTAATTTCCATTGGCTAAGGAGACAAATCCTAAAAAAAGTTTCTTTAAAAAAAAAAAAAACAAGTTACAGATAAACTTTACCTGAATCTAATAAATTAGAACAGCTAATTTATTTTCTTCTTTGACCAAAACAATCAATAATTGTGATTTTCCCAAATTAACCCGAGTAGTAAAGTAAAGTAAACAGTTCAGATTTAATTAAACAGGCAGTTTTTCCCTAATAGATTGTAATTGAATAAGAATAAGAAGTAAACGTAACTTGATTTTACCCCAAACAACCTCATTCAACTTCGATTCACAAATTTTTCCTTCTCTGTGTTTTGCTTTTTATTTTCCCAATACATCGAAGAGTCTTATATCAAATTAATGTACGACTTAAAGAGATTATTTTATCTGGAAATCGCTGACACAATGCTTTAATACACAACTTTTGAAACAAATTCTGGAAATTGAAATTTCTTATTTTTAAATTATTTTAACTACCTGACATGAAAATTTTTTAAAATTGTACATTTCAGAATATAATTTCAGAATATTTTGCAATATTGTTACAGTATCCTTGCTCTAGTACATCTTTTGGTACATTTTATGTAAATATCTGTTTTATGAATTTTCTAATGATAACTAATTGTAGTACTAAGAATGATTTTATTAAGTACATAATTAAAGATTTATAGTTCCTATTTAGGGTCCGATGGCCAAGTAATTAGAGCTCTTGCATTCGGTGCCATGGATGTTTGAAGTGGTTCGGAATCCACTTTAAACCATAACTAACGGTTTAATAACTTCACTGTTAGGCGTAGAGCTGACAGCCCCACCCGGTAAAAAATGAAACCTCCTGTCTCGGAATGTGCCAGAATGCAGACGACCTTGATCCACAATAGGGCAGTTGCGCCAGTGAAGAAGAAGAAGAAGAATTTAAAATTCACCCGTTATTGCGCTTGATAATATTATGCCGATAATTTGGAGCCTGATGGACGAGTTATTAGCACTCTGGCGTTCGGTATCACAGATGTTAGGTACAAATCCTTGAGGAACCATGGATATTTGTAGTGGTTCGAAATTCCCTTTAAACCGTAGGTTCTGGTCTAATACGAATGTAGCGAGTTGTACATAGGGCTAACAAACCAGCTCCATAAAAAGAAAGCATCTTCCGTCTCGAAATTTGTCAGTATGTAGACGGCCTTGGCCCACCATGCGGATGTTGCGACAATGAAGAAGAAGTTTCTTTTTAAATTATATGTTAACATGATGGTAGCAAAATGAACCAAAAAATTAAGAAATTACTTTCTAAAATCGTGAATCTTAAGATATCAATCGTTATAATTTCTCACTTGAGTTTCAAAACCGAAATGTTTGTAGTCAATTCAAAAATGCCACTACAAAACCGTGAATCCACTTTTGGAACGTTGTCACTTCATTTTCTGTCAAATCTTTTATTTTCAACAATTATTTTTCTCCTTTACGATTGAAACTCTAAAATTATTTCTAAAAGTCTTTTTTGCCACCTGTCAGTACTCATTTAGTGTTATTTAAGAGATGCATTTAGACCTGATTTCAACTCTAAAAGACCATATTTTTTATGTTTTTGAATGATATATATTGCCAGTTTAAACTTTGTTTTCCAGGATGCCGGTTATGTTCAATGTTTACCAACTTTTTAATACCCCCACAATTTTGAACAATGTATACCACTTCAAAGATAGCATATGGGATTCATATCTCTCTTTAGCCACCGAATTTTCAAGACAATGTGAAGGCAATTCGACATGATCGCACCTATACCTTTGAGATAATTAAATCTTTTGATTTTGCCACCGAAATTTTCGACCAATAGGAAACCAACATGCAATTCAATAGCCACTATCAGTTGATGTACTCGCCAGTAGATGGCGCCATCGTGTCCCAAAATCGAGCCCAAAAACTGAGTTACATACAAACATACAAACATAAGTCTTCATACATAATATTGAGCCATACTGTACAAACATACAGGTGAAGCTAATAAAAGCGTATTTTCGGCAAAAGAAAGCATCTTCCGTCTCCCATAAATTTGCTCATGGGATTATGTAGGCGGCCTTGGCCACCATGCATTCGTTGCGACAATAAAGAATGTTTCTTTTCAAATTATATGCTTGGCATGATGGTCGTTGTTTGGGTACATTAAAGTTAAGAACCAAAATTAAGAAATTACTTTAACGAAAGAATATGAATCTTAAGATAAAAGGAGCAATTTGTGCTTGAAAAAAACCCACACCATTGGAGCCACCAAGCTTCAAGCCACTGCCTTTAACCGTTTGAATCCACTTATGGCAACGTTGTCACTGTCTGGTCTTCAAATCTTCCGGACCAGGCCACGGTTTTCCATTCATCTACGACCTACAAAAATGCTGGGCAATTATTTCTAAAAGTCTTTTCTGCCACCTGTCAGTACTCCTTTAGTGTTATAGATAAGGTCTTCTGCATGGAGACCTACCAAATTTCTCCACAAAGTTCTAACAACAACCATAAAGACCAATACTTCATATGTTAATATGAATGATAACTAGGCTGCTAGTTTAAACTTAACCAGGATGCATCAATATATGTTCAATGCTTACCAACTGCTTATATAATACTCCCACAATTTTGAACAATGTATACACTCAAAGATAGCATATGGGAGTTCATACCCATGCGTTTCCCCTAATCAAGACAATGTGAAGGACTTTCTGGCATGCAGATTTACCGTACCTATTATGGATATAATTAAATCAAAACCTCTTCAGAATGATTTTGCCTAAATGGATTTCAAAATGAGTAATATAAGAAACCAACATGCAATCCAACAACCACTATTATATATAGTGTATGTATATTCATAAAATAAATTCTTATTCATATTATAAATTCTTATTCTCTTCAATGGCTATTCCCTATATTAAAATACAAAGTTATTACGTTTATGGTTCAGATGAATATATGCAGCATATTAACTAAGACAAGTAATTACGTTATAATATAATCTGAGACAACTAAGTATTACGCTATAATATAATTTCATTAAGAGTGCAGCGCTTTGAGATGCAAGCACCGACTTTCCGATCACCCTTGCTGTTTCAGACACCAGCCGCCATTATTTATCGTTCTGGAAGCCAAGCAAGAAACTTTGGGGGACCAAAAATGAAATTAATGAAGTTAGAATCCTAAATAATTAATAGCTTATGTTGTTCACAGCGAAAGCAATCTAATTTCGCTGCAGTTTGTCGTCAGCATTACATTGCAAATGTGCCCAAACTTTGTTGAACCTGCACGTTCAGATTTGCTTACTTAAATATATGTAAGAATAAGAGCAGTGGCTTTCATAGAAAAGTAATATTGGCTGGCTGCCAAATTAGTGTGAGTCATTTTAACGTAGTAAATTCGCTTTATATGCAAATTTTAAGAACAAATTGCTGATCTTTAATTAGGTTTATTTATAATTTTTTTAAACTTTTTTTCAGTAATTTCGATTGAAATTCTTTTGGATTTTTCTCTATAAATTTAAAATAGAAATTTAAAGAAAATTTTGTTTTCACATTTAAAATTAAAGAATTAATTAGGAAAAAATCCATCAACTTAAGCATGAGCATTAAAGGAAATATTTATCCTACATTTTTCTTTTTCTTTCTCTTTCTTACTTTCTTTTTTTTTTTTTAATTCTTGTTGGAGAAATCTCAAAAATTGTAGCAACAATGACCCAGCATAGTAATTTATTAATCATTCTTTTTCCAACAAGACACAAGACAACAAGTATTTTTCTTTATTACATTATCTATGGATCACGTTTGCAAAGTGGATTATGCGTTGAGTTTCAGAACAAAGAATGATTGATTCGAAATTCAAACAAAGGATTGCAAGGTGATAGAATTAGCATTATCTGAATAATTAACTGATCTGATTTTTCAGTAATGCCGAATCAAATTTTTTAAATTTTTATTTATAAATTTAAAGTAGAAATTTTAAAAAAAAAATTTCCAAGTTTAAAATTTAAGAATTAGACGGAAAACATAAACATTAGTCATAAACATAAACATGAACATTAAAAAAGGTCATGTTTATCCTACATTTTTTTTTTTTATTTCTTTTTTTTTTTTTTTTTTTTTTTTTTTTTTTTTTTTTTTTGCTGTTGTTGTTGGAAATTCATGAAGAAATCTCAAAAATTGTAACTATCCTTACCTATCAATGATATTTTAACAATTTTTTCCTCTTTTAACAAGACAAAAAGTCTTTTTTATCTTGTTGATAATAAGCCTATGGGTCAGGCTTGCTAAGCGGATTGTGTATTGAGTTTCGGGAAAAAGACTGATTGATTCGAAACCCAAACAAGTGACGGCAAGCTGAAAGAATTAGTATTATCTGATTTAACTAATACTATTATCTATATTTCTTAACTATGCTGGATAATTTAAATACGTAGACCTGATAGTCTTTCAGTGGATCTCGCGTAGAATGATGGAAACTCGTCAAATGTCATCTTAGAGAGGTATTTGTTCAAAAGTGCAGTGCGATGATGTTTGTGTGGCGAACCAATTCTCCTGTGTAATTTGAATTTGTTACAAATTAGTTGTTGCAACAGAGAAATACTTCAGAACAAAATATTCTTCATTCAAAAACATTCTTCTTTTGATATATTTATTTATGCCAGTTGGGTAATTTAAATGAAGGTCCAGAACGTAATAAAAATGTCATTTATTTAATAGAGATATTTATTTCATACAGAAACAATGACATCAATAATTCCATGCGTCCTTTTTTTGTTCTATAATGACAATGGGGTAACGTAAAAAATTTAAAAAAAGAAGGCCAAAAACGCAATAAAAATGTCTTTTATTCATTCAATTTTTTTCATGCTAAAAAAAAATCATCAATAACTCCTTCTGTCTACATACAAAAGCAAATGATGTATCTATTAATATTCGAAAACTATCTTCGTTCTATATGTCTATCTATAATTTCAACGGGATAACTTAAAAGCAAGAAAACATCCAAAAGTAATAAAATTGTTATTTATTTATTCAAACGTTGGTATTGCCATTAATATTCGAAAATATCCCACGTGTCTATTTAGAGAGTCAAAGAATGTATCCATCAATATTTGAAAACGTATATCGTTGTATATGTTCACTTATAATGTCCACGAGATAATTTAAAGCAGGAAAACGTTCTTGCATTCAACGTGAAATTGTCATTTATTCACTCAAACGTCTTTAATATGGAAACAACACAATTACAATGAACGTATCCATTGGTATTCAAACACATTCTTCTTTCTATGTGATTACCTATAATGATAATTAGAGAGCTAAAAATACGAATCAACATCCATAATGTTCTTTATTCGACCAAACATAACTCTTATGAAGTCATCAATAATTTTCTGTCTACCTACAGTGGCAAAAGGGTAAGAAGTTTATACTCCAGATCTTGCCATATTTTGTGCCAAGCAACTCTTCCATAAAGGGATATGCCGATTAAAATTTACCATTTTGATTATTCAAATATGTCTTCGTTTAGTAGTAAATTTCAGACAAAACTATGGCAGAATATGACAAAACTAAAACTAGACTAGACTATGACAAAACTAAAACTACAAAATATTCGTAACTGTGATATTTGAAATTTCAATCTCTATCTTAATCATAAAATATGAAAGAATTAACTATTTGACATGAAACTTCTTCAATCATTACAAATCATTCATGTCTATATTTTGTAATTTCTCTAAATATTTGGATTAAAATAGTTTGAGATATTTTGAGCACTCTTTATTTGGTTTTTCCGAAATTCCTATATATTACTGGATAATTGAAATTTTGGAGGAAATTATTCTCCTACTATTACTTTTTAGTATAAAAGTAATCTAAAGCGTGCACCGTTGCTACATCACAAAAAAATAATTGTACCTAGAGATCTGAGCTGAAATCTTTTGAATTTCCAATATAAAAATATGCATGTTCTCATCATATTCAGCATATAATTATAACTGTTTATTTTCTTATATAAATATAATATTATGGATTATGTTATACACTATGTGGAAGAAAGTGACGGGACATGACACTATAACGGCATAAACCCATATTTATTAAAATTAGAGGAGGTGGGCCTTTCTCACAGCTGCAACCCTTCTGGGTATGCTTTCCACTAAATTAGTCATAGTGTCAAGAGGAATTTCCTTCCAAATGTTTAGCAGGAAGTTCCATTGTTCAGGCTTAGTGGGGTGCAGACCCTCAACCGACGGTCCAATTCTCCCAATGTTCAATTGGATTAAGATTATCTGCACCGGCCATTTTTAATGTTGTTGTTCACATACCAATCAAGAGTCCTCCTTGCAACATGGCATGTTGCGTTGTCGTCTTGATACCAGCAATCATCCATACCGTACGTTGCCCAAAGGTAGGAAGGACATGATTGGCGAGAATATCAAATGGCATTCATCGCACCATCAACCTTCACCAATGGGCCAGCCCCATACCAGGAGAAACAGGCCCATACCATCAATCCTCCTCCACCAAACTTTACAGTTGGGACGACACACTCGGGCAAAAGGCATTCTCCTAATAAACGCCATACCCAAACACGTCCATCGGAACGGACAAGGGTAAATCGTGACTAGTCACTGCAAAGGACGCGTTTCCAGTCATCCAGAGTCCAAGTACGGTGGTCTTTGGCCCATCGAAGGCGCGCTTTCTTGTTGGTTTTCGTAATCAAAGGCTTATGGGCCGCCGAACGTCCAGTGTAACCAAACTTATGGGCCTCGATACGAAGAGTCTTGGTCGAAACGGCCACACCTGTGGCTTGTCTCACCTCAAGCGATGTTATCCATGGATGTTTGACGGTTACTTCGAATCTCCCTGCCGAGCACCCGCCGGTCCCTGCTGGTGAGAACTGTAGGTCGTCCACTTCGGAGTTTGTTCTGACAGTGTCCCTCAGTCTTGTAGCGACACACAACAAGTGCTACAGTTGATTTTGAGCAGTTACGGAGACGGGACATCTCCCTAATTGACACCTTGGCAAGATGCAATCCAACCAACACATCTTTCTCGAACTCAGACAACTCTTCCCGTGGCGGCATCTTGACAAAAAACAACTCTAGTCGACTCCACAGAGTATTTATAGGGTATGGCTGACATGTGATACCTATTATTGCGCATGTGTCAGCTGTATTGTCGACTTTTCTACTTTTCGAAGGGTGTCCCGTCACTTTCTTCCAGATAGTGTAATTAATTGCAAGTTGAAAATCCATTTAAAATTAGATGTTTCTTCCATAGAAGGTAAATTACTCTGTCTTACTCTAACATTATGTTATAATTTTTAACTAAAAAAAAAACAATGAAAAACAATAAAATGATCATTTAATAACCAATAAATAATTTGCAAAAATTCGAATAAAAAATGGTGTTCATAAAGTATAAGGAATGTCAAGAGAGAGATTGATATATGACATTAAATTAAGATTTATAATATATTTTTTTAATTTTTTTAAATATAATAATCATATTTTTATTTAATAATTTGATTGAAACCGTAAACCGCGAAATAAATTATCAGGTTTTTAAATAATTAGTAAAAACTGTAATTTTAACAGCATGATTGTTTTTTGTTTAATTTTCATTCATTATATTTTTAATTATAAGTTAATATATATATACATATTTATTTATTAATATTAAATTAATTTTTTCTTCAACTTTTGAATTTTTTTTTTGTAACTTGTAGAACATGTTTTTCAACTTAACCTTTTTTAGACTTGACTTAAATGAATATGCATTACAGTTTGTAATTAGATTTTTTTCTTTTTTCTAATTAAAATTTCTCTATTAAAAAATAAAGCCCATTGTGGAAGAAATCCAGAAGAAATCTATGGATAATTCTTTTTGAGGAATGGTGTTAGGTTGCTGATAAAAGGGAACTCAGTTCAAAGCTTGAAAATCACTGCCAACCAAAAATTCAACTATGCTGAAGACATAACTTAAAATTATGTAACTCATATGACTTAATATGAGTTACATAATTAAATACTCATATGACTTAAAATTATGTAACTGCTTTACTTAATATATTGGAATTTCTTATTTAAGGAACTTAAGTTCAAAAATTGAAATTCCCTAGCAACTAAAAATTCCATTTATCTATGCTGTAAGCATACACAGTAAATCCGTATGATGAAAAAATGTTTTGGGGCGATAATCGTGTTTGGTTTGCTAATTGCTAATTGGTCAATTTTTGTACATTTTATTCTAATTAGAATGGACCTTGCAGTTTAACGTGGATTCTGAATCACCAACAAACATCCATGCCAACGCCAGGATTCGAACTAAAGTCTTTGGTAACAGGTCGCTCGAAACAAGGGTTAAGTTAATTCACTGTCTTCTCAGATAAATTTTCCAAGAGTATTTGTCCTCTAATTTCATATTCTTTCTCCAATTGCAATGTAATATTTTAATAGGATAGTAATAGTTCTTAAAATGTAATATTTTTAATAGGATGAAAATAAAACATCCACGCACATCCACACACCCATAATAAAACAGACACACAACAAAACATACACACATGACAGGCACAGTTATAGTAAAATAACAATACAATAAAAGGCAGCTCACGTTATGCAATACTCATGACGCATGTCAACTCGAATTCATCTTAATATCGATATCCTCTAAGCCTGTCTCCTCAAATCCGACTGCTGGCAATACATCGCGAAGGAGACACAGACATTTAGAAAGCCTCAGACAGCATACAAAAACATTAAATCAATATAATTCCATTAATGGCCAACCACTCACGTCTCTCTTATTTGCATTTCATATCAAAAACATTTTTTGGGATTATTTATATATAATATAACGCGTTATAACTAATTTTATATATTTATAACACGTAACAATATTATTATAATTTTCCAAAAATACTATTATAGTTTAATATACGAAATATTTAAATAAACTTATAATTTTAAACTTTTATTAAAAGTACTTCCATTGATAATTGGTTGATTAACCTAATATTGGAAGCATAAGCATAACATTTTATTTTTACATTTATAACTTAAAATATATAACATCTTGAAAACAATCAGAATTTCGTAATACTCGGAATTTTAATGAATTCCTCCAATTTTACTAAATAAATTAATCTGATAAATTTCATCTGGTTTTATTTTTCCACTAATATACTTCAAATAGAATCTTTTGTTCTTCTAAGTTCCAAAGGAAATGATGTTTCATGTGAATATATGTTAAATCCTTCAATTTTTCTATTAAAGGTTTGAATAATCACTCATTGCTATATTGTCTTACAAAAATATGTAATTCTCCTTAATTATTTTAAACAATTTTAGCTTATTGAACTCGTTTAAAATTCTGGTTATCCAAATTAACTCCTTTGTGACTTATGTGAGTGTTAAATATTCAGGCTCTTGTGTACATAAGTTAATGCACTTCTGCTTGTAACCCTTCTGCAATATGCGTGCATTATCTATTAATATTATAATATCACATATATGTTATATCACCACCTTTAGACGCAAAACTTGACTATACCTATAATTAGTTTAAATTCATTAATTTGTGATAATTCAAGCTTTTTTATCTGGTATAGCCAATGTATCCCAATAATGTTAAAAGTGTTTTCCAGTGTGATATCCTAGGATTAAATTCGAAATTAACTAGCAGGTTAACACCATGATAGATTTTTGCTCTAATTAGTATGGCCATATAAGCAAAACACCGATTATATTTCTGCATAGTAATTCTTCAAACTGGACTGTCTCTTTACTATTGCTTGAACAGTGCAATTTTGAGAAAGCGGAAAAAATCGTGGTGCGTTAAACGAATTTAATATTTGTCATAAGTTTTACAAAATCGAAAAATATAATCACTTTGGTAAATATATAATTTTTCATTAATCTACTAAATTTAAAACGTAATCTACGGGGTTTTTCTAATACCTTTAAATGAAATTTCTCAATTAAAAATTTTATTACATCAGTAAAATGTTCAGTTCTTCCGAAAAGTACAATATCATCGTCATATAAAAGTAACAATATGCCATTTTAAAACACTTATATGTAATTCATGCAGCCCAATGGTTGAAAATTTTAAGTCTTCTGAAAAAAAAGAATCCATGCGCTACAATTTTAATGGTTGACCATACAGAGCGCTTAAGTGAATATACATCATTTGGTCTATCAGAAGGGATAAACCCTTGTGGCTGTATCATTAAAATCACTTATTTAATTAGTGAGCGCAAATAGACCAATTGGGAAAATTTATTTTATTTTAAGAAAATTCACAACTGGATTAAATATATCTTCATAATGTTCACTTTTTTACTAACTGAAACATGCTGCTACAATGAATTTTTTTTATGCTAATATGCAATGTTGGTCTGCTGCGTATTTCGTTTTTGTTAAAAGCTACATTTATAGCTTCTATTATTTTCCATTAACTAGATGTTGACTCGTTCCTAGGGTATATTTAACCATTATCCATATTGTGAAATATGGATTATGGTTAAATGTGAAATAAACTTTGAGTTTGTATTGGAATATCTACATATGCTGCAGTACCAAACATTTTAGGATGTTTTACTGATAGTTTTCTTAATCCAAAACGTAATCACAATGCTTCTACCCAGAAACCATTTCCGCGACCACCATCCCTAAACAACATACATTTCTATACAATAAAACCATTCGCTAACTATTCTGTTTTTGTGAATAGATATTAGTGCTCTCAACATTAGTTCCCTGATCTGTTAATTCTGCATGGTGGAATTTAAAACCATTATCTGATCTGACAATTACAATTTTAAGATAAGTAAACCTATCAACTTTCTTTGGATATTTTGTGAAACAAAGGAAAAATTCTGTTTTTGGTTTTAGCTTGAAGGTTGTAACTATCCGTGAGAAATCATCTGTAACGGACATGAAATAATGACAGCCATGAATTGAGTTTGAGGTTATACGTCCGCAACATCCAAGTGCAAATGTCCGTACGATCAGACATTCATTTTAAATCTATTAGCAAAATAAGGTTAAGTATAACTTATTTTACTAACAGATTTAAATAAATGTCTTTTAAATTTGCTCAAATGACATGACTAGCTTGATATGACTCTATTCCTTAAATGCTGCAATCCTTTTTGTTATTATATGTATTAACTATGTATTCATCATGGTAACTTGGATTGCAATAACATAAACCATTTCCTTTATACGCTGTAAGCAATTGTTTACCTTCTTTGCAGAATATAATAATTTTACCCCTCATGCCAATAAAATATGCTTTTCCTTTATCAGAAATAGGTCCCGCCATCAAATTGAATCTTAGATTCGGCGACTATTTAATATTAGGTAAATTTACAAGTTCCTTACATTAGTTTTAAAAGAACAAAACATACTAACGACAACATCACGTTTTATGTATTTATGCGTTATACCATGTCCTGTTACAGATATTTTAGTATGATTAAAAGGTTTAAAATCGCTTTTATTGCTTTTAAATTTTGAATGACAATAAACAATAAATGACCAAGGTTTCCACAACCAAAACAGGTTTTCTTATACCTCATTATACTTTTAAAAAAACTTTTAAAAACGTTAATCTTTTCAGGTAAAATATTATCTAGTTTTCTTTACAATAATATTACGGCCACTTTGATATTGTTTCAATCTCGATTCCTTGGTAACAAGTTCAACAACTTTGTTAAAAATAAAGTTTTTATCTTTATAACAATAAATATTTTGAGTTAAAACTTAAATTATTCTGAATTACTTGAAACGACTGGTACCATGCAGCAAATGGTGGTTTAGCATATTTACTTAAGCTAGTTCACAGGCTAGCATACTCTAGTCGCATAAAATGAGATAATTTCTCTTTCACTTATTTTACACGAGAAATAGTTGTCAGTTAAAACCACAGCTTCTGCACTGAAATCTGACTAAACATTTTGTTTCAGCTTTTCCCAGGTTTGCTTTCGGTCATTAAGCAGCTATTAGAAGTCTATAGGATTTTTCAATGCTTAGATAAATAATATTGTAGGTACTTTTTCCCTCAATTTATAATTCTTCACATTCTTAAGAATACATCCTTCAACTGCTGCATGCTGTGTAACGTTATTTATATACCGAAACTCTTTTCCTACTTTAATTTAACAACTTATATCCAAGAGTAGTTATTACATCCATCAAATATTTCTAAAATCAGATATTCGGACTTATCTATGGTCACATTTATTATTATTCATTAAAAACCTTAATATTACTTTTATTCTCAGTGTTCACTGGGGCCATAATATTTTCAACTGCTCATAGACTTGATGAATGAAAATAAAACATACACATCTAATTGATGTACCACTTTATTAACACCGACTATCTCTCTATATATCTACTACTACTACGCTACATCTTATCACTGTGCCTAGTGCAAAGTTGCCCTTATAAAGTTTGGGAATGATGGGGGTCAGAAGTTTGACTGAGCTCCGTGGAGCTCTTACAGTCATATGAAACCGGAACCTACAACTAAAATGGAATCCTTACCAGAGCAAACATTTATGGTACCGCCAGGATTCGAAACCGAAACCGAATGCCAGACACTCGGCCATTCCGGCTCACTCTATATAGTATATATCTAAAATCACACACAGGGATAATTATAGTTAAGTAACAATACAATAAAATAAAAAAGCTGTACACGTCATGAAACACTCATCTTTTCGCCTATACGAATCTGCATTGATCTAGATACTGTCTAAGATAAGCCTGTCGCCTATAATGCAACTGTCGGCACCACAAGGGCAAGACCCAGACATTTAAATCAAAATAATCCTCTTAAAATTGAATGGAATGTAGCTTGGTTTAGATGATGGGAACCTAGTTTGAAAGAGGAGTTTGATTTTGACACACGTGACACATGACAATGGTGCACATGTCATCGCCAGCAGTATAAAATATAGTATACATAAATGATTTTTATGCGGAAATACAAACTTTTCTGAATATTTTCTTTCTAACAAGAACATTAACATTTCGTTAATCATTTACTTAAAAAAAAGTTTTAGACTTTTTATTTGCTTATACACTTTATTCATATAAATAGGGAATGTGTATTTTGTATTATTAATATTTCTCGTCACTTTAATAGATTTGCAATTTTGTGCCAACCCCTTGTGCACCCAGACAAAACACCACTCATCCACAAAACAAGCAGTGACATACGAGTCCGGCATTAACTTAACGGTGCTGCATCTTTCGGAACCCATACATCACGGAGCCCTGCAGATCCTTTGTTTTCCTCACAATATGATGATGAATGGGCGAACACAGAATTTTCGGAAGACATGCCTTCATGCACTTATGAGTCCGACTACAACGAAAATGTTTGTGTAGGCCCGGTGGGGAGTCGTACGCTTGCAATTTTCGATGGTTTTTTTCCCCTCTTCTCCCCCGATATCATTGATTACTCTTCTTTTGTTTGCGGATATGTTCTTCATGAAAGAAAAAAAATCCAGATATTTATGGCGCCTTTAATTATAACGTCATTTCTAGAATTATAAACAAATTCATTATTTTTTAAACATTGACTTTTTTAGAAATGAAAAGTTAAGTAGTAGTTAAAATAATTCTTTACACTTTTGTGTTACACTTCGATTCGTCTATAAAATAAAATCTATTTGGCAATCATTTATTTTCTATTCTTAAAAATATAATTCTTAATGGCAAATTTACATCTGTAAAAATTTCAGCATTTTTGCAGGCATGAAAAATTATAATGAACAAATTACAACTGTACACGATAATGTTTAGCAATAAACGGTATGCAGCTTTAACTTTTTTTTAAATAAAGTACAATAAGTAATTTGATATTAAAGAATTTTTGTTCTTATCTGGGTAATATTTTAATTAAGTGTCTTCAAATTTCGAAATCATCAAAAAATCCACTAATTAAATTGTTTGCTTTGAAATTTAATGCGGATCAAAGAACCTTTGTTGGTTTTCAATTAGTTATCAAAATTAAATTAAGTAAGACATTTTAATACTTGGATAAATAGTATCGTAAATGCTAAAATAACATTTTATAAGAAAATATGAAATTTTAATTTAATTAATATCCTGTTATTTTGTAACAACTTAAAACGTTGCATCAATTATTGTCTCAATCTGCATTTTAAATTTAATTACATTAGGAAAAATAGTATTCAATGCCAATATTGGTGTACATATTAACAGTGGTTACATAATTATATAATATGTAATTCATAGTCAAAAATTTGAAATGTTACATTAATTAGTTAAAGCTCTTATTATTGCTAAAAATTAAAATTACTGAGAAAACCACATGATTACTTATTATTGCTGAAATAATTATAAGCATCCAGAAGATGAAAAGGAAATATGTACACGTTAATTGCAATTTTTATGCTTTAAACTAGAGAAATAGGGTAAGATATGAATTCAATAAAATGTACCATTCACTGTATGGAATTTAATATGGAATTATGGCATTAACTTTATTGTTAATGTATTAAATTCAAAAATATAGTATGTTAAATTTATAAATAAATATATTTTCCAATGCATTTTAGAAATTCCAAAATTAATTCTGGAATTCAGAAAATTTAATTTACAGTATTATAATAATTTTGAAAACTATTAATTTTTTAGTAAAATTTATACAGAAGATAATAGATTGTTAAACTAAAACGTAAAAGACTTACTAAATTGTAAAGTCTTTTTCATAAAACATATCTTTGTGTCTGACAAAATAAATTAGATCGACAAAGTCTTCGATTTGTTATTTAAAATAAAAAAAAATCTATCTTCAATGCAACAGCAAGTAGTTATTAACTTTTAAAATAAAAAGAAATGCATTTTCAACTCTTTTGAGGCCAAATAATTTACATAAGGCAATAAAAGCGATTCCATTTTCACAAAAGGAATTTATCCCTCACGAAACCCATACAAACATCAAAGCATTGTTGTTAAATATCCCCTTCGATAGTACAACAGTCTATTGTCAGCACCAGAAAAATTGTTTGCATTTCTTCTCTACCAATCCTTTGAACACCAATTTAATCTTACTCCACTCTCATACACAACACCATACATTTCCTCCATTAAAAATAACTTTAAATTGCTAAACAAACTTTTCGAATTGCGAGGCCATATTTATTTTATCCCTTTTCATTCGAGAGAGCCTCTCTTTCATCTGATTATGCAAATAGTAAGCATTCCACAAGACTTGCTGCAACTCCAGCAACACTCTTTAAACACTCTCATTCAGTCCTAAATGGCTCTTATTTTTCCATTGTATCAGCCAGGGCATTCGGAAACGCGCACTGATCTTGCTTTAGAACAATGTCCGGTCAACCTCTTCACGCCCTGCCCCGCTCCAAGACGTACAGAATGGTGAGGCGAAATCGCGGAAGGAAGTAGTCCGAAAGGGTGCCGAGAACTTTAACGACCTTCTAAATACCTTTAACGATTTCCTGTAATGTCCTCTTCCCCAACTGCGAAAGTCCAGAGATGTTCCCATTGTTTTGGGAAGAAAATGGCACGCGTATTTTACGAACGCAATTAAAGCCGTCTTCAAGTTATGCCTGTCTGTAAAGTGGTATTTTGGAATTCAGAATGGAGATACGATTCTGTAACGTTTTAAGTAGTGATTAATTGAACATTCTGAAGTTTCACGTTTTGCAATTATTTTTAAAGGGATATTTATAAAAGTTATTGAAGTAATGGATACACTAGACATTACCTCAGAAAGGGGTATGGGTTTGTATGAAATTTAAGGTTATCAAATATTAGGGTAAAAACAATAGAATTAATAATTATTTATTCATCAAAATAATGAATATTATGGCGCTAATTTGAAACAATAGCACAATCTCTTTCTTTATTGTTAACTGGCGCACGCACATTTTGTTGTTTATTTACCATTTCTATACACCACTATACATTTATTCCATAAAAAAATATGTGGAGCATCAAACCAAGCCATAAAAATAGTTTGTTAAATTAGAAAATTATTTGCTATCTCCTTGAAATGTTTATTTTATATACATTTTATTACATTCTGATTAATTTTAATTTAATCGTCCCTTAAATATCTTAAACATAAGTAGGTAATTAACGGGAAATAAAACGTTCTTTATCCTTTTCTTGAAAATTCTATGAACTTTTCAAAAATCACAAATACACATTAGCTAACTTAGCAACTTCTTGCCTCTATGCCGTTTACTACATGAGCCATGTCCATTCAACTAGTCCATGGATTTGCTCCAAAAGTTATGACTAAATGTCTACTAAAATTAAGAAAAATATTAAGATAGTAAGTAAGATAATAATAAAGATAAAGATAAAATAAGTTTACTACACGTGCCATTCAACAAGTCCATGGATTTGTTCCAGATATTATGACCAGCTTAATGCCTGCTAGAATTAAGAATTAGATATCATAAGTTAGATAATAATAAAGAAAAAATAAGTGTAAGATGTGGAACGTGTTGACACAGATTTACATTTATTTCCATTGATCCAATATTCTTAGCATATCATCAGGATTATACACTGACCCATTGAGACCCATTCCATTCCTAATCGCTTCCGATCATTGATGGTGAAGTCAAGGAATTATTTGGCCCATCAAAGTTATTGATCATGACGATATCCAGTGAGAAGTGGCACCATCATGGATCTCCTGTTTTTAATGTAGGCTCTGAATATTCTGTATGCTAATTGCTGACTGCTTTTATCATTCAATTGTACGATCACCTAAATTTGATATCGCTCTAACTACGTATTAAGAGTCTAAAACTTCATCTTATTTGCAGTTAGCCCAATTATTGCACCTTTTGCTGCTATCGGCTTATTATGGTCATTGTCTTAATGCTATAGAATGAGAAAATCCCAATTATTGAACTATTTCTGATATTGAATAATATCTGCGTTAAGCAATAACCATTTTTAATAGTCTAATGTCCATTTTAAGAATTACTGAGGGATGGTTATACTTCCAGTTACAGATATCCTATGGCAGCGCCTGAATAAGCTGAAATATGAGGCAGAAATATCAATAATTTGCACAATCCTATTTATCTCAATATCTGAAGCAGTTCTGGAAAAAAAAAGGACGCTCTTAAATTAATGATGACATTAGAGTAATATTTGATGTATCTGTTTAACAGACAAAATTTAGCGCCAATGTAATACCTAGATAATGGGCAAATATTTAGCCAGTCATCAAATTTAAAAATATCAACCAGAAATAAATTTTACCAAATATATATATATATATATATATATATGTGTATATATATTGGAGGAAGAAAAAAAAGTGATTATATTCTTATTGATTATAATGTTTTATGCATATTTATAATGTGTACACACGGCCACTTCTTATTATGGCTAATCTTTCAGTTCAGGTGTGGGATTGTGGCGTAAAAAAATTCATGATTAATTATTTTGTTCATTTTCTTTACTCAATTATTCTCTTTTAATAAAAAAATCTTCATCTATTATCACTTCAAAGTAAATGTGACAGATTTTTCATATTTTTTTAAAGATGCACGAACAAGAAGGTTATTATAATTTAGCTGCAGGCTGCTGGTGATTACATGCTTTAAAAATGATCTTTGACTTCAATTTTCCAAATATTAACACAATTTAAGAAAAAAAATATTTAAAATTATATAAATATTAAAAATATAATAATAAATAATAATAATTTTTTATAGATAGTAAAAAAATTGAGAAAAAAAAATGAAAGACTTTAGGTTTAAAATAAGATGATTTTATAATATTAATAATAGTTGATTTTAAATTTTTTTAAATGCCATGAACATTCAACTAACTAGATAATTAAAATGCGGCTTTATGGCCAAGTGACTAGTGCTCTGGATTTCACTCAGGTTTCAATTTCGAGTCCCGGTGGAGCCATGAATGCTTCCAGCGTTCAGAATCCACTTTTAAACCATATATCCCAGTTTAATATGAATTTAGAGCCCTGAGCGTAGACTGACATTCCTACCCAAGTAAAACGAGAAAAAAAAACATCTCCAATCTCGAAATCTGCCAAGAAGGAAGACAGCATCGGCTCACCACGGGGCTGTTGAGCCAATGAAGAAAAAATAATTAAAATCAATTTTAATGAATCTGAATAAATTCTAATTGCTTATTTAACTGTTATTTTTTTTTTGTAATTAATTGAAAATAATTAACTTATAAGTATTTAAATTGCTGGGATTAAAACAAAAATTAATAGGAACATACTGTAAAATCAAGAAGCGCTGTGTAATCGATATCTGGAAAAATTTCAATTTAAAAGAAATAACACTTCAGCTATGCTCTGGTTGTAATTCCATCCACATCCTATGCCTACTGAGCAACAATCCTCGGCTTTCCGAAATCAGAGATTCGCGAGGAGAATTTCTGTTCTTGCCAATCGCACTTCAATGAAATTGGGACCCCCGGCTCTGTGAAGACAGCCCGGACCTATCCACCCGAAAGGAAAGGGGTCCTCCAGTCTCAGGGATTTTGAATAACTGGATTGGCAAATGAAACCTGCCCTTGTACCTCACAATTCTGGAAGGTGACAGAAAGGCCAGAGGGCATTTTTTTTTTTTTTTTTTTTTTTTTGTGCGTGGCGGGGAACTTGTCTGTTTCCTCTTTTCTTTTTTCTTTTTTTTTCTCCTGTTTTTTATTTTCCTTTCTAGGTGATTACTCGGAGTTGAGAGCGTTTTCCTGACCTCGTACTCCCGGGATTAGGATTGGAGAGAAAATTGCGTGAGTGGCTGCAACAAATAGAAAGGAGTGGGTTTTCTATGATTTGAGTAAGATGTGAATTCAAGAAAGAAAATCTATTGCTTTCTATATGGAATTTAATATGAAAATTTTGTATGAAATTCAAAATATGAAATTAATTGTTGCTGTATGAAATTTAAAAACGTGTTCTATGGTAAATTTATCGACAATTATATTATCCAACGCAATTTTCAACTATCATTATAAGAGTTATTCTTAAATTTGGGATAAATTTAATTTACATTATTCTAATAATTTTGAAAAGCTTATTAATTTTTGAATAAAATGTACAGATAATAAATACTAGATTCTTAAATTAAAAAGTAAAACTCACACTAAATTTTAAAATTTTTTCATAAAATATATTTTTGATCGACAGTCTTAGATTTGCGTTTTGAAATAAAAAAAATCTGTATTCACTGTTACAACTAATTAACGTATATCAAAATGAAAAGAAATGCATATTCAACTCTTTTGTGCTAATATAATTTACACAAGGCAATAAAAGCGATTCTATCTTCAACAAAAGGGATTCCTCTCTCACGAAACCCATTCAAACATCAAAGCATTGTTAAATATCCCTTCGATTGTACAACAGTCTAATGGCAACACCAGAAAAATTGTTTGCTTTTTTTCCCTACCAATCCTTTAAACACCAATTTCATTCCACTCCGCTCTCACACACAACACCATACATTTCCTCCATTAAAAATAACTTTAAATTGCTAAACTAACTTTTCGAATCGCGAGGCCATATTTATTTTATCCCTTTCATTCGAAAGAGCCTCTCTTTCATCTGATTATGCAAATAGTAAGCATTCCACAGGACTTGCTGCAATGCCAGCAACACTTTTTAAACACTCTCATTCAGATCTAAATGGCTCTTATTTTCCCATTGTATCAGCCAGGGCATTCGGAAACGCGCATTGATCATACTTTAGAACAATGCTGGGTCAACCTCTTCACGCCCTCCCCCACTCCAGGACCCACAGAATGGTGAAGCGAAACCGCGGAAGGAAGTAGTCCAAAAGGGTGCCGAGAATTTTAACGACCTTCTAAATACCGTTAACGATTTCCTGTAATGTCCTCTTCCCCAACTGCAAAATCCCACTGTTTTGGGAAGAAAATGGCATGCGTATTTTACGAATGCAATTAGAGCCGTCTTCAAGTTATGCCTGTCTGTAAAATGGTATTTCGGAATTCAGAATGGAGAGGCGATGTTGCAATGTTTTAAGTAGTGATTAATTGAACAATCTGGAGTTTGAAGATTTGCAATTATTTTTAAAGGGATATTTATAAAAATTATTGAAGTAATGGATACACTAGTCATTACGCTTAAAGCTGTTATAGCTAACGATGTGGGTTGGTATGAAGTTTAAAGTTATCAAATATTAGCGTAGAAAACATTAGAATTAATAGTCCTTTATTCATCAGAATGTTGCTTATTATAGTGTTAATTTGAAACAAGAACATAATTGCTTTCTTTCTTGTCAACTCACTTGCGTATATTTTGTTGCTCATTAAGCATTTGTATACAACACCATACCACCATAACACCATACCACCATACCACCAACACCATACCACCATACCACCACATTTCCACCATAAAAAATTAATTGTTAAATTCGAAAATTATTTGCTAATTCAGTCAAATTGTATATTTTATAAATGTTTTATTAAATTCTGACGATCATTAATTAATCATCCAATAGATGTCCTAAATACAAGTATCCATTTAAGGGTGTATTAAACGTTCCTTTCTTCTTTTGATGAAAATTCCATGAATTTCTCAAAAATATTTATTTTATATAGCTTTATTACGTACTGAGGAACTTTAATTTTATCGTCCAATCAGTTAAACAAAAGTATGCAATTAAAGGAAAATCAAACATTTTTTCTCTATTTTGTTGAAAATTCTATGAATTTCTCAAAATCACAAAGGCACATCAGCTAACCTGCAATTTTGGGCATTCAAGAAGCGAGTATTCAACAAGTCCATGAATTTATTTCGTACATTATAGCTAGCTAAATGCTTGCTGGAATAAGGAATAAGATATAATGAGTAAGATAATAATAAAGATAAAAAGATAAAGATGTGGAGTGTCCTGACACATATTTGCATTTATTTCCATTGATTCTTTGCTTATCATCAGGATGATGCACTGACCCATTGAGACCCATTTCATTGCTAATGCTTTTGATTATTGACGGTGAAGTGCCGGGATTCTTTGGCTCATAAAAGTTATTGATTACTATGGTATGCAATGAGAAGTGGTACCATCCTGGATCTTCTGCTTTCAATGTAGGCTCTGCATATTCTGTGTGTTAATTTCTGACTGGATTTTCCCCTCAATTGTTCGATCCCCTAAGTTTGTGGTTGCTCCAACTACATATGACAAGTTCGAGACTCCATGTTATTTGCAGTTAGCCTAATTCTTGCTCCTTTTGCCACTATCAGCTTATTATGGTCATAATCTTAATGCTATGGAATAAAAAAATCCCAATTATTGAACTATTTCAGATATTGAATAATATATGCTTCAAGCACTAAGCCTAAAATAGCCTAATGTCCATTTTAAGAATTACTGAGGGATGGTTATATTTCCAGTGATAGATGTCCTATGGCATCGCCTGAATAAACGCAAATATGATGTAAAACTACCACCAATTTGCATAACCCTATAAATCCTAATATCTGAAACAGTCCCATAAAAACCCTCTCTCTAAGATTAATGATGACATTAGTGTATTATTTGATGCATTTAGTTAATAGACAAAATTCAGCGACAATGTAATGTAAAGATAATGGACAAATATTTAGCCAGTCATTAAACTAAAAAATATCAACCAGAAATAAATTTTACAAAATAAAAATGAATATATTGGAGAAAGGGACGGATAAAAAATAATTATATTCATATTGGTTATAATGTTAATTAAGTTAAATATATTTAGTGTTTTATGTCCATTTATAATGTGTACACACGGACACTACTTATTATGGTTAATTTTTCAGCAAAAGTGAGGATATCGGCGTAAAAAGAAGATTATTAATCGATTACTTTTTTTCTCCATATTCTTTACTCAATTACTTTTCTTTAATAAAAAAAAAACTTAATCTGTTATCACTACAAAGTAAATGCAACATAGGAATTTCATATTTTTTAAAAAGGTGCCCCAACAAGAATTTTATTATAATTTAGCAGTAAGTGAAGTTGATAATATGTTTTTAAAAATGATATCATTGAGTACGATTTTCCTGATATTAAAACAATTTGAGTAAAAAAAAGAAGGATTTTTGGCTTAGAATATGATGATTCTATAATGTTAATAATAGTTGATTATATATTTTTTAAAACATTCAAATTCAATTAACTAAATAATTAAAATGGTGCTAGATGGCCGAGTGATTAGCGCTCTGAATTTCTCACAGATTTCATTTTCGGGTTTCGGCGGTGCTATGGATGCTTGCAGTAGTTCAGAATCTATTTTTTAACTATAGGTTTATTATATTACCCTGGGGTTATTGCGCTAATGAAGAAGTAATAGTTAAAATTATTATTAATGTATCTGAATAAATTCTAACAGTTTATTTAATTATAAGTTTCTTTATGTAATTTATTGAAAAAATTAACTTGTAAATATTTTCATTGCTAGAATTAAAAATAAAATTAAAATGAACCTTATATAAAACTAATATGTTCAAGTGAATCAAACTCTATGTAATAGATATCTAGAAGATTTTCAATTTAAGGCAAATCCCACTTTAGCTGTGCTCTGGTTTCAATTCTATTCACATCCTACATTCACTAAGCAACAATCATGGGCTTTCCAAAATCAGAGATTCGCAAGGAGAATTTCTGTTCTCGCAAATCGCATTTCAATGAAATTGCGACCCCAGGTTCTGCGAAGACAGCCGGGACATATCTGCCCTGGAAGGGAAGCTGTCCCCAAGTCTCCGGGATTTTGAATAACTGGATTGGCAAATAGAACCTGCCCTTGTACCTCACAATTCTGGAAAGTGACAGAAAGGCCAGGGGGCATATTTTTCCTTTTTTTTTTGTGTGTGGGGGAGAACTTGTCTGTTTCCTCTTTTCTTATTCTTTTTTTTCTCCGGTTTTTTATTTCCTTTTTAGGTGATTACTCGGAGTTGAGAGCTTTTCCTGCCCTCGTACTCCCGGGATTAGGATTGGAGAGAAAATTGCGTGAGTGGCTGCAACAAACAGAATGGAGCAGGATTTCTATGATTTGTGAAATTCGGGGCTGATACTTTCCGAGACTCCTGCGGGCATTCTGCGCGAGGTTCGTTTCCTATAAATGGCTACGATAAAAGTGATAGTTTACTTGCATACTTATCAGTTCTATCTTATTTGATTTGGATACAAGTAATGGTTCTATATTTCAGGAAAGAATTCAAATAATAGAATTTTAGAAACGATACAGAAATATTCTCGATTTCTTCAGGCCAACTCAATCTATGCATGAGTTTATTTTTTTTAATTAAATCATTGTAACTACAGATAAACTAAACTGAAGATAGTCTTTTACCAAATTGTAATTGATGTAACAAAAATTATCTATAATTGTTATAAAATGGGGCTTATGGCTAAGTGGCACTCGGTGCCACAAGTTGCGGTTTTCGACTTCTGACCGTGGTATGGATGTTTGTAATAGTTCGAAATACACTTTAAACAGTTGATTTTGATTTAATATTACTGTATTATGTAATTCTAATATGACTTATAGGCTGACAACTCTATCTCATAAAAAGGAAACACCTTAATTCCCGAAATCTGCCAGTAGGTAGACGGCCTTACCCCACTATGGGGCTTTTGCGCCGAAAAGGAATTGTTATAAAATTGTGGTTTTATAATACCGAACACTTTGATCTAAGTCATGTACCAGAGTAAACATGACTTAGATCAAAGTAAAGATGCAAGTGTACCAAATTCAGAATTATTGAGAGTGGACCAGCCAGTGCCTACTGCATTACATTCATATTTCACAGCCACAAATTTTAAAGGATACGTACACCCTAAGTCTGCTCCCGTTTCTTACAAATGTCTACGCTAAGAGTAATATAGTTTAATAGCATACTTATCAGTCGTTGATTAAGGTATAGGTAATGTGTTTTATATTTCTGGAAAGAAACAATGGAAGTAGACTCGATTTCTTCAGGTTAATTCAAATCTATGTATACGCTCATTTAAAAAAAAAATTAAAATTATTGTAACCGGAAATAAACCGGATTGAGGATAATCTATTCGATGTAATTGATGTAATAAAAATGATTTATAATTGTTATAAAGTGGTGCTTATTGCAGAGTGTTTAGAACTTTGTCACTCTTTGCCACAAGTTGCGGTGTTCTAGTTCTGGCCGCGGCATAGATGTTTGTAATAGCTTGGAATACACTTTAAACAGTAGATTTCGATTTAATATTACTATAGTAGGTAGGTCTAATATGGCTTAGAAAGTCTTATGTGTCTTAGTTTATTATGACAACCCTTCGCCATCAAAAGGAAACATCTCCTGTCTCCAAATTTGCCAATAGGCAGACTGCTTTGGCCTATTATGAGGCTGTCGAGGCAATGAAAAACTCTTATAGAGTTATGGTTTTATAATGCTGAACATTTTGAACAAAGTCATGCACAAGTAGACATGTTGCTTCAGTATTATTCAAGATCACCTGCGAGTGCCTACTACATTATATATAAAGGGGTCCAAGGGAAGGACATTCCAGCTTATGGGTTTGTCCTTCCCATCCTCGGTTATGCATTTTATCTTTGGATAAATTTCAAGTTCTAAACTTAGTACTTTAGTTTTGGAGACACTTTCTATTAATTACCAAAAAAAAAAAAAATTCAAAATATAAAATTCCCAAATCTTATTTAATTTTCCAAATTGCATTGAAAAATTACTGTTTTCACGTAATCAAAAAGTAATTTTTGATTACCAAGGTAATTGGAATCTGAGGTCATTTTTTGTACATTTTAGGCTAATTAGAAGGGCCCTACAGTTTAATGCGGATTCTGAACCACCACCAAAATTCCGTGCCAACGCCAGGATTCGAACTGCAGTCTCTAGTACCAAAGGCCAGAGAGTTAAGCAACTGGCCATCAGGTGGCGCAAAAACCGGGTTATGTTCCTACACAATCTTCTCAGAACAATCTTCCGAGAGTATTTGCCCTCGACTTTCATATTCTTTCTCCACTTGGATATAGTTTTTAAAATGTAAAATTTTTAATATGAAAATGAAACATCCACGCACATCCCCACACCCATAATAAAACAGACACACCACAAAACATACACACACCACAGGCACAGTTATAGTAAAATAATAATACAATAAAAGACCGCACACGTTATGCAATACTCATGACGTATGTCAGCTCGAATTCATCTTAATATTGATATCCTCTAAGCCTGTCTCCTTGAATCCGACTGCCGGCTCCACATCGCGAAGGAGACACAGACATTTAGAAAGCCTCAGACAGCATACAAAAACATTAAATCAATATAACCCTATTAATGGCCAACCATTCACGTCTCTCTTATTTGCATTTCATATAAAATCCATTTGGGTACTTATTTATATATATTATAAAGCGTTATAAATAATTTTATATATTTGTAACGCTTAACAATATTATTTTAATTTTCCAAAAATACTATTATAGTTTTATATTACATACGAAATATTTAAATAAACTTATAATTTGAACCCCTTAACTGCCGCCGGCGTATATATACGACTCACTCAACCGATGCGTTCACTGCCGCCGGCGTATATATACGCCCCACTCAACCGATGCGTTCACTGCCGACGGCGTATATATACGCCTTTCCGAAGTACGATCCTTTGCATTGCGCTGCTATAAAGAAAACTGTTCCCACGGTCTTGGAATGCCACAAAATGACCTTGACAATGTTTGAAACGGATTTTATTATTTCAGAGAAAAGTGATAGGGTATTAATAAAGGGGATGTTTCTGAAACGGTGAGTCATAGCTGTGCAGTTTTTGCTTCTGTTTCTGTTTGAGTAGGTCGTGCTTTTTTTTATTGTTCTTTTGCTTCCGTTTCGTCGTGAAACCAGCTATCAATGCAATGAATGTGATTTTGGTTTATGTGACTTGATTTATAAAAAACAAGTTTAGACATTTTAAATAAATAGTTATTTCTCCTATCATATTTTACATATGAAACAATAAATAATTCTTGTTTTAGGAAATATCACACAGCAGATAAGTTCTAACATCTGTTTTATGACACTGTTATTCTATACTTTAAATTTAGAATTATTTTTTTTTTTTTTTTATTTTATTTTTTCTGTGAAAATAAAAAGGTTTTATGTTGCAAAACGCACTTCTTTTTTTCCTCCAATACATCGCATAACTACGCGCGCCTGTATGAAAAACGGTGGCACTGGGGAGAGCATCTCGTAAGTTTTCCTCGGCAGGTAAGGGGTTAAACTTTTATTAAAAGTACTTTCATTGATAATTGGTTGATTAACCTAATATTGGAAGCATAAGCAAAACATTTTAATTTTACGTTTTTTATAACTTAAAATATATCACATCTTGAAAACGATCAGATTTTCGAAACACCTGAAAGTTAATTCATTCGTGGAATTTTACTTCTGAAAATGGTTTTGTGAAAATGACTGCTGTATTTATTTTTAAGCTACAGTAATATACTTTAAATATAACATTTTTCCTAACACTAAATTCTCAAGAAATGATGTCTTATGTGAATAAGTTTAGGCTTTTAATTTTTCTATTAAAGATTTTGAAAAATTATTCATTACCATGTTGTTACAATATAATGTGTTATTCCTCCTTATTTATATTAAACAATTTTAACTTATTGCACTCGCTTAAAATTCTGATAATCCAAATTAACTCCTTTGCGGCTTGTGTGAGTATTAAATATTCAGATTCTAATGTAGATAAGTGAAAGCAATTCTGCAGGTAAAAATTCTACAATATACGTGTATTATCTATAAATAATATAATCCCCCATGAATGTTCTATCCTCATGGTTAGACGTAAAATTTTCGTCACTATAACAATTTACTGTAAGTACATTAATTCGTGATAGTTCAAACTTTTAGGTTCTGGAATGGCCAACTCTAAGTATAAACCTTGAATACCCTAAGAACTTTAAAAGAGTTTTCCAGTGTGATATCCTCCACTTTGGGCTTCCTCAGGCTAACTTGGGTAACAATAGTATAACCCATTTTCTTTATACGCTGTAACCAATTGTTTACCTTCTTTGTTGAATATAATAATTTTACCCCTCATGACAATAAAATATACTTTTCCTTTATCAGAAATAGGGCCCGCCATCAAATTGAATCTTTGGCGACTAATTAATATTAAGTACATTTACAAGTTCCTTACATTAGTTTAAAAGAGCACTTTAACGACACCAACCGGTTTTATGGGAAACGTTATACCATTTCCTGCTAGAGATGTTTTTGTATGATTAAAAGGTTTAAAATCGCTTTTAAATTTCGAACGACAATAAACAATAAATGACCAAGATTTTCACATCCAAAACAGTTTTTCTGATACCTCATTATATTTTTTTAAAAACTTTTAAAAACGTTAATCCTTTCAGGCAAAATATTATATTTGCTTTATAATAATATCACGGCATCTTTAATATTGTTTCAATCTCGATTCCTCGGCAACCAGTCCAACAGCAACTTTTTAAGAAATAAAGTTTTTTATCTTCCCAAAAAATAAATATTTTGAGTTACACCTTAAATTATTCTTTTAGATAATGAATTACTCGATACGACTGGTACCATGCAGCAACTTTAGTTTCGGTATCTTTAAGCTAGTTCACAAGCTGGAATACTCAAGTTGCATAAAACCCGATATATTCCCCTTCACTTATTTTACACGAGAAATTTTCGTCGGTCAAAGCCACAGCTTCAGCACTGGAATCTGACCAAAAATGTTGTAACAGCTGTTCCCAGGCTTGCTTTGGGTCATTACGCTGCTATTAGAATTCTATAGGAATTTTCCATGCTTAGATAAATGAAACTAGAGACCTTTTTTCCTCATTTTATAATTCTTCACTTTCTTCGGAGCACATCCTTCACTTTTGCATGCTGGATAGCGTTATTTATATACCAATAATCTTTTCTTATATTATATTAACATCTTACATCCAACAGTCATAATTACATCCGTCAAGTGTTTCTAATATCGGATATTCGGCCTTATCTATGGCTTCATTTGTTATTACTCATTAAAAATCTTAATATTATTTTTATTCTTAGTGTTCCCTGGGCACATAATATTAATAATTGGTTATAGACATGATGAATGGGTTATAAGGAAATTAAAACATTCATATAAGATAAAATACACCTTAATAACACCAACTATCTCTCTTCATATCTATTACTACACAACAACACATCACTGTGACTAGAGCTGAGTTGCCCCAATACAATTTGGGAATAATGTGGTGAGAAGAGAATGACTGAGCTCTGCGAAGCTCTTACAGTCATATGAGACCGAGATCTATAATTTAAAGTGGATTCCTAACCACTACAAAAATTCAAGGCAAGAAAAAATTCATGGTTCGAAATCGAAACATGTGGCACCGTGTGCCAGACACTTCGGCTCTCTATATATGTATCTGAAATCACACACAGTTATAGTTATAGATAAGTAATAATACAACAAAATAAAAAGCTGCAGACGCCATGATACAATAATCTATTCGTCCAATTTGAATCTGCATTGATCTAGATACTGTCTACAAGCCAGTCGCCTCAAATTCGACTGTCGGCACCACGAGGACAAGACACAGACATTTAAATCAAAATAATCCTATTAAAATTGAATAGAATGTAGCTTGGTTTAAACGATGGGAAGCCGGTTTGAGAGAGGAGTTTGATTTTGACTTGTTAACACGACATGAGGAGCATTATAAATGTACTATACATCAGTGTTTTTCATGCACCAAATATAAAGTTTTTCTGAATAAAAAGTGAAAGTTTTTTCTTTCACTTTTATAATTTCTAATTTTTGGAAATTGTAAAATATAATTGCATTCATTACCATGAAAAGTAGCTCACCTAGGAATAGCCGGATCACTATGAAAATTGGTGTAAAGATTTATGTTAAACACAAATGCAAATGATTAAAGTTCCAGCATCATTGAGTTAGTACAAGAGATGGGCATCATATGTACCCACCCTAGCCCATAAATTATTACATTAATTTAATTAATGGCGCTATATGATTTCCAACTTAATAATAATGCATTTTTCCTGACCAGACCAATCACCATATTTGTCGCCAAATGAAAAGTTTTTGAATAACCTGGATCAATAAATTGGGCAGTATACGAGTTGGTCAAATGAGAGGCATTTTTACAACAAATGTTGAACGAGATGTTCCAAGCATCTTATAGTTTCACCCTGAATTCAAACTATAATTGGATGTACTAGATCTTTATGAGTGTTAATACTATAAATAGTAATTTTGTTTTATATTGTAACCACTTGCATAAATCAGCATTACTAACACATATGTATATTTCCAATCGGATCTAAGAATTATTCTTGGTACTCTAATTTATATGTCAGTAAGCCTTGATATGTGTAGAATTTAAAATAAATAAGGAAAATATAAGAATACTTGTTAAAATAAGATTGAAGTCAAATGAATTTTATGGCATTCATGGAAGGAAGCAGTCACCATATATTTTGTTGGGTAAATAAAATAAAACATTTATAAAATGCAAAATTTCAAATCATTTTTAAAACTGCTATTATGGAATTTACTATTAAATATTTTTCTAATAAATTTAATTATAACATAATTCAAGAATTATAAACAAATTCGTTATTTTTTTAAGCATTAACTTTTTTTTGAATATAAAGTTTAGTAGCAGTTAAGTAACTAAATGCTTCCTCCCACTTTCGTGTTAGACTTTTGATTCGTCTATAAAGCAAAATCTGTTTGAAAATCATTTATTTTCCATTCTCAAAAAAATAATTCTTAATGGCAAATTTACGTCTGTAAAAAGTTTCAAAAGTTGTTCAGACATGAAATTATAACGAAAAAAATCCAGCTGTACACGATAATGTTAAGCAATAAACGGAATACAGATTAAAATTTTTTTGAAATAAAGTACAATAAGTAGTTTGATATTAAAGAAATTAAGTTTTTTCATATTTATCTGGATAATATTTTAATTAAGTCTCTCACATTTCAAAATCATCAAAAAACTACTAATTAAATTGTTTGCTTTGAAATTTATTGCGGATCAAAGAACCTTTGTTGGTTTTCAACTAGTTATCATAATTAAACTAAGTAAGACATTTTAATACTTGGATAAATAGTATCGCTCATGCTAAAATAACTTTTTAAGAAAATATGAAATTTTAATTAAATTATTATCCTGTTTATGGTGTAACAAATTAAAATTTTGCACCAATTATTGTCTCAATCTGCATTTTAAATATAATTACATTTGAAAAACCGCATTCACTATTAATATAAATATTTCTATTTTGATATCATGTGTTGTTCCTAATCAAAAATTAGAAATGTTACAATAATTAGTTAAAGAGCTTATTATTGATGAAATTATTATAATCAACACAAAAAGAATTTACATGTATTGGCAATTTTTGTGTTTTAAACTAGAAAAATAGCGTAAGATATGAATTCAAGAAAGAAAATGTACCTTTCTTTATATGAAATTTAATATGGTATTAATGTATAAGATTAATTGTATGAAATTAATTGTTACTATATGAAATTTGAAAACACATACTATTGTAAATTTATCGACACTTATTTTCCCAACGCATTTTCATATACCATTTTAAAATTAATTCTGAAACTAGTGAAATTTAAGTTACAAATTACAATAATTTTGAAAATCGCATTAATTTTTGAATAAAATTTACACAGATGACAATAGATTGTTAGGTTAAAAAGTAAAAGCCTTATTAATGTTCATATATACATATATATATATATATATATACATTTTACATTTTAATAAAACAAGGCCATGCGTCTGAGACTGGCAAAGTCTTTCGATTTGCTATTTGAAAAAAAAAAATTTACTCATTTCTACAAGTAATTAATGTCTTTTAAAATTAAAAGAAATGCATTTTCAACTCTTTTGAAGCAAAATAATTTACCCAAGGCAATAAAAGCGATTCTATCTCAATAAAAGGGATTCCTCCCTTACAAAACCCATTCAAACATCAAAGCATTGTTAAATATCCCTTGGATTGTACAAAAGTCTAATGGCAACACCAGAAAAATTGTTCGCATCTTTTTTCTACCAATCCTTTGAACACCAATTTAATTCCACTCCGCTCTCATACACAACACCCTACATTTCCTCCATTAAAAACAACTTTAAATTACTAAACTAACTTTTCGAATTGCGAGGCTATATTTATTTTATCCCTTTTCATTCGAAAGAGCCTCTCTTTCATCTGATTATGCAAATAGTAAGCATTCCACAAGACTTGCTGCAACTCCAGCAACACTCTTTAAACACTCTCATTCACCTCTAAATGGCTCTTATTATCCCATTGTATCAGATAGGGCATTCGGAAACGCGCATTGATCTTACTTTAGAACAATGCTGGGTCAACCTCTTCACACCATCCGCCTCTCACGGACCTACAGAATGGTGAAGCGAAATCGCGGAAGGAAGTAGTCCAAAAGGGTGCCGATAATTTTAACGACCTTCTAAATACCGTTAACGAGTTCCTGTAATGTCCTCTTCCCCAACTGCAAAAGTCCAGAGATGTTCCCATTGTTTTGGGAAGAAAATGGCACGTGTATTTTACGAACACAATTAAAGCCGTCTTCAAATTATGCCCGTCTGTAAAGTGGTATTTTGGAATTCAGAATGGAGAGGCGATGTTGCAGTGTTTTAAGTATTGATTAATTGGACCAATCTGGAGTTTTAAGATTTGCAATTATTTTTAAAGGGATATATATAAATGTTATTGAAGTAATGGAAACACTAGTCATTACCGCAGAAAACTGTTATAGGTACAGTTTATTTATAGCTAACGATATGGGTTTGTATGATATTTAAAGTTATCTAATATTGGCGTAAAATATATTAGAATCAATAATCATCTATTCTTCAAAATGTTGTTTATACTAGCACTAATTTGAAACACGAACATAAACTATTTCTTTGTTGATGCTTGAGAATATTGTGCTGCTCATTTACCGTTTGTATATTGTATATTACATAACCATACATTTCTCCATAAAAATATAAATTGCTAAATTCGAAAATTATTTCATTCAATGTTTATTTTATTTACGCTTTATGGCATATTGAGGAATATATATAGGTGTTGTTACATTGTGACTAACATTAATTTAATCGTCCAATAAATATTTTAAACAAAAGTATGCAAATAAGGGTTCTCAAACGTTAATTTCCTCTTTTGTTGAAAATTCTATGAACTTCTCAAAAATATTTATTTTATATAGGTTATATTACATTAATTTAATAGTCCAACGGATGTCTTAAATAAAAGTATGAAGGGAAATCAAACTATTTACTCTTTTGTTGAAATTTCTATGAACTTCTCAGAAACTACAAATACACATTAGTTAACTTTGCAACTTCTGGCCTCAATAAGATTTGCTACAAGAGAAATTCAACAAGTCCTTGGATTTGTTCCAGACTTTATGCCCAGCTAAATGTCTAATAGAATTAAGAATAAGATAAAGATAATAAGTAAGATAGTATAAGCTAAAGATGTGGAACGTACTGACAGAGATTTACATTTATTTCCATAAATGCCATATTCTTAACTTATCATCAGCTTGATGCACTGATCCATTGAGGCCCATTACAGTGCTAATCACTTCCGATCATTGATGGGTAAATCCAGGGATTCTTTGGCCCATAAATGTTTTTGATCATTGAAACTCGTAATTATTGAACTATTTCTGATATTGAATAATATATGGTTCAAGCACTAAGCCTAATGTAACTTTTAAATATTATAGTGATAGATATTCTAGGGCAGCACCTGAATTAGCGCAAATACCAACCAACAATTTGCATAATCCTATTTATCCCAATATCTAAAGCAGTTCCGTAAAAAAAACTCTCTCTTAGATTAAGGAAGAAATTAGTGTATTATTTGATGTATTTGTTAAACAGACAAAATTAAGAGCCAATGTAATATAAAGATAATGGGCAAATATTTAGCCAGTCAACAAATTCAAAAATATCAATCAGAAATAAATTCTATCGAATAAAAAAATATATTGGGGATGGTAAAAAGTAATTATATTCATTTTGATTATAGTGTTAATTAAGTTCAATATGTTTAAAGGCGTTTTATGCATATTGATAATGTGTACACACGGCCACTTCTTATTATGGCTAATCTTTTAGCAGAGGTGGGGATTTTGGCATAAAAAAATTCATTATTAATCGATTAATTTCTTTGTTCATTTTCTTTACTCAATTATTCTTCTCTTATAAAAAAAAATTTCATCTATTATCACTACAAAGTAAATATAACATAGATTTTTTATATTTTCTTTAAAGATGCACTAACAGAAACTTTATTATAATTTAGCTATAGGCTGCTGGAGATTACATGTTTTAAAAAAATGATGAGATCTTTGAATACCATTTTCCAGATATTAAAACAATTTAAGAAAGAAAAGAATTTTATGTTTAAAATATGATGATTTTACAATATTAATAATAGTTGATTTTATAAAAATGGCTGATTTTAGATTTTTTTAAATTTGCAAATTCAGCAAACTAATTAATTAAAATGGAGATTGATGGTCGAGTAACTAGCGCTCTGGGTTTCGCATAGGTTTCTTTTCGAGTTCCGATGGTGCCACGATGCCTGTAGTAGTTCGGTATCCACTCTAAATCATAGGTCCCTGTTTAATATGAATGCAGAGAGTTTAAAGAGCTAGATGTAGAGTTTAATATGTGTGGGCGTAGACTACCCAAGTAAAACGAGAAAAAAAACATCTCCTGTCCCGAAATCTGTCAAGAAGGAAGACAGCATCGGCCTATCATGGGGATATTGCGCCAATATAGAAGTAGTTAAAATTAATATTAATGAATCTGAATAAATTCTAACTGTTTATTTAACTATTAGGTTTTTTTAATAATTAATTATAAAATTATCTTATAAATACTGGAATCACTAGAATTAAAACTAAAACTAATATGAACCTTTAAAATATTTAATGTGTTCAAGTAACTCAAGAAGTGCTATGCAATAGATATCTGGAAGAATTTCAATTTAAAACAAATCCCACTTTAGCTGTGATCTGGTTGCCAATTCCATCCCCATCCTATGCCTACAGAGCAACAATCCTTGGCTTTCCAAAATCAGAGATTCGCAAGGAGAATTTCTGTTCTTGCCAATCGCATTTCAATGAAATTGCCACCCCAGCTTCTGTGGAGACAGCCGGGACATATCTACCCTTGAAGGGAAGGGGCCTCCCAGTCTCAGGAGTTTGAATAACTGGATTGGCAAATGGAATCTGCCCTTGTACCTCACAATTCTGGAAGGTGACAGAAAGGTCAGGGGGCATATATTTCCTTTTTCTTTTGTGCGTGGGAGAGAACTTGTCTGTTTCCTCTTTTCTTTTCCTTTTTTTCCTCCGGTTTTTTATTTCCCTTTTTAGGTGATTACTCGTAGTTGAGAGCGTTTTCCTGCCCTCGTACTCCCGGGATTAGGATTGGAGAGAAAATTGCGTGAGTGGCTGCAACAAATAGAAAGGAGTGGGATTTCTATGATTTGTGAAATTCGTGGCTGATACCTCCAAGACCCCGACGGGCATTCTGCGCAAGGTTCGTTTCCTATAAATGGCTACCATAAAAGTGATAGTTTACTTCCATACTTATCAGTTCTAGCTTATCTGATTTGGATACAAGTAATGGTTCTATAATTCAGGAAAGAATACAAATAATAGATTTTCAGAAAGAATACAAAAGTAGTCTCGATTTTTTGAGGCGAACTCAAATCTATACATACGTTTATTTTTTTAAATTTAAAATTATTGTAAATTGGAAGTAAATTGGATTGAGGATAATCATTTACCAAATTATAAATGATGTAATAAAAATAACGATAATTGTTATAAAGCTGTGGTTTGTTTTGTAACGCTAAACACGTTGATTTAAGTGCCAGTAAACATGTACCAGATTCAGCATTATTCAGATGGGCAAGTCAGTGCCTACTACATTTCATTCATATTTCTCTGCCACATATCTGAAAGGATACGTACATTCCAAATATTCTCATTTTTTTCCAGTCTCCTAGAGCACAAGGGAAGGACATTATAGCATATGGTTTGTCATACCCAACTATGGTTATTGCTGCTACTACTACTATACCACATCATGTAACTGTGCCAAGAGTTGAAATTCCTATAAACAGTTTGGGAATGATGTGAGTAAAATTGAATTTTTTTAAAAATTTAAAATTATTATAACTGGAAATAAACTGGATTGATGATAATCATTTATCAAATTGAATTTGATGTAAGGAAAACGATCGATAATTGTTATAAAGACGTGATTTTATACTGCTGAACATTTTAAACTAAGTTATGTGCAAGCAGATAAATAGGTTCAACATTATTCAGGGTACGCTAGCGAGTGCCTACTACATTACATTTATATTTCTCAGCCACATATTTGAAGGGATACGTACACTACAAGGATTCTCACGTTTCTTATAAATGATAAAGGTTTACTTGCATACTTATCAGTCATAGTTTTGAATATATGAAATGGTTTTTATATTTTAGGAAAGAATACAATAAAATCAATCTCTATTTCTTCAGAAGAACTCAAATCTACGCATACGTTTTTTTTTTTTTAAATTAAAATTATTATAACTGGAAATAAACTGGATTGAGAATAATCGTTTGCAAATTTGCAACTGATGCCATAGAAGTGATAGATAATTGTAATAAAGATGTGGTTTTATAATGCTTAACATTTCAAACTAAGTCATGTGCAAGTAGATATGTAGCTTCATCATTATTTAGGGTGCCCCAGCGAGTGCCTACTATATTATTTTCATATTTCTCAGCCACAAGTTTGAAGGATACATGCAACCCTATGATTCTCGTTTTTCGTCAGGTCTCCTAGAGGAAGGACACTTTAGCTTATGGGTTTGTCATCCATATACTCGGTTATGCATAATGTAACTTCTCGGCTTATATTAAACATATAATAGCTTCAAGAAGAGGACAATTTTCAGGTTCATGGGGACACTGTAATTTTTATTTGCAAACACTATATATATAAAAATAATCACAGTTCAGTGCAGGTCACTTCAAGATGGAAGATTCTGTGTTGTTTCGGTATGAAAATCATTTGAATGAATAAATGACAATTTTATTATCTTTTTGACCGTTTTAATGCGTTTGAGTTACCCCGCTATAGATAGGTAGATTTATATAGCGAAGACGGTTTTCAAATATTCATGAATGCATCCTTTGCCTGCGTAAGTAGATATATGTGGTAATTGATGTTGTTATTTCAGTATGAAAAATATTGGAATTAATAAAAAACATTTTTATTGCGTTTTGGCCTTTTTTTTATTTTATGTTACCCCATTGTTATTATAGAACGAAAAATGTTTTCGAATATCAATGGATCGGAACTACGTTGTCCGTATGAAATGTATAAATGACAATCTTATTACGTTTGAACATTTTCTTGCTTTTAAGTTACCCCGTTGACATTATAGGTACTCATATAGAACAAAGACAGTTTTTCAAATATTGATGGATACATCCTTTTGCCTCTGTAAGTAGGCATATGGAGTTATTGAAATTGTTTTCATATGAACGACATTGAAATGAATAAAATACATTTTTATTGCGTTTCGGCCTTCTTTTTTTCATTTTCTTACGTTACCCCATTGTTATTATAGAACAAAAAACTTTTTCGAAAAATAGTGGATATTTTTTCTATCACTGTAAGAAGACGCATGGAATTATTGGTGACGTTGTTTCTGTAATAATGAATAAAGGGTATTTTTATTACATTCTCAATGGTGTTTTGCTTTTATGTTACTCTATTGTCATTATAGGTAGAAATTTAGAACAAAGACTGTTTTTGAATAAAAGGTATTTTGATACGAAGTCCTTCTTTGCTGAAACAATTGATTTGTAGCAAATTCAACCTATACAAAATAATTGCTTAGCCAGAAAAAACTTGCACCACAACACTTTTGAATGAATATACCACTAAGATGGCATTTAGCGAGTTTTCACCCTTCTCAGCGAGATTCACAGTAGGATTTTCAGGTCAACATATTTAACTTGTGTGTTTCCAGCATAGTTGTCAAATGAGGTAGTACTATTAGTTTACTCAGATTATGCTAATTCTATCAGCTTGTTGTTACTTGTTTGAGTTTCGAATTAATCATTCTTTGTTCCGGAATTAAACGAACAATCCATTTAGCAAACCTGACCCATAAAACGTATTGCAGACAAGGTAAAAAAAATTTCTTGTTGGAAAAGACAAAGATTTTTAAAATAACATTGCTAAGTCATGTTGCTACAATTTTTTAGATTTCTCCAAAAAATTCCAACACTAACAAAAAAAAAGTGTAGTTTCTTGGCCTATAGCAGCCCTAGAACGGCTTCAAGAAGAGAGCCACCTCCAGGTTTATGGGAACACTTTGAATTTTATTTACAGACATTATATATATATATACATAACTCTATTTAAAAAAAGGAAAATTAAGAATATAATTTAGATACACAATTGCAGTTCACTCCGACGTCGAATATTTTCGGAGTTCTTGATTCTATGACAAATCTAAACATTTGGTTTGTGGCCACCGTTAACTCTTAATTATCACATGGCGGGATTCACGAAAAATCGGTAAAAAATTATCTTCAAACCAATTTATTTCCAGTTACAATAATTTAATTTTTTTTTTAAATAGATTTGAGAAGAATTAGAATTTTACGCAAAGATTTGAGTTCGCCTGAAGAAATTGATATTACTTTGATTGTATTCTTTCCTGAAATATAGAACCATTACTTGTATCCAAATCAGATAAGCTAGAACTGATAAGTATGCAAGTAAACTATCACTTTTATCGTAGCCATTTATACGAAACGAACCTTGCGCAGAATGCCCGGCGGGGTCTCGGAAAGTATCAGCCACGAATTTCACAAATCATAGAAATCCCACTCCTTTCTATTTGTTGCAGCCACTCACGCAATTTTCTCTCCAATCCCAATCCCGGGAGTACGAGGGCAGGAAAACGCTCTCAACTCGGAGTAATCACCTAAAAAGGGAAACAAAAAAAAACCGGAGAAGAAAAAGGAAACAGACAAGATCTCTACCCCACACACACACACAAAAAGAAAAAATTATATGCCTCCTGGCCTTTTTGTCACCTTCCAAAATTTTAATGAAATGGCTAAAACTCCATTTGCCAAAAAGTTATTCAAAATCCTTGAGACTGGGGGGCCCTTCCCTTCAAGGGTAGATGTGCCCCGTCTGTCTTCCCAGAGCCTGGGGTCGCAATTTCATTGAAATGCGATTGGCAAGAACAGACATTCTCCTTGCGAATCCCTGATTTTGGAAGGCCAAGGAGTGTTGCTCTGTAGGCATAGGATGGGGATGGAATTGACAACCAAAGCACAGCTAAAGTGGGAATTGTTTTAAATTGAAATTCTTCCATACATCGATTACATAGTGCTCCTTCAGTTACTTGAACACATTAAATATTTAAAAGTTTCATGTTAGTTTTAGTTTTAATTCTAGTGATTTCAATATTTATAATATAATTTTTTTTAATTAATTGTATAAAAATTAATAGTTAAATAAACAACTAGAATTTATTCATATTCATTAATATTATTTTTAACTATTTCTTCTTCATTTTTTCACAATAGCACATGGTGGTCCGAAGCCGTCTTCCTACTGGTAGATTTTTGAGACAAGATATTTTTTTTTCGTTTTACTTGTGTACATATGTCAGTCTACTCCCAACACTTTACATTCATATTAAACCGGGATCTATAGTTTAAAAGTGGATTCTAAACTATTACACATCTTTATAACAATAATCGATGTTTAAAATGTTCTGCATTATAAAATCACATTTTTTTTAACAATAATCGATCCTTTTTATAACATCAGTTGCAAATTGGTAAACGATTATCCTCAATCCAGTTCATTTCCAGGTACAATAATTTTAATTTAAAAAAAACAAAAAACGTATGCATAAATTTTAGTTCTTCTGAAGAAATCGAGTCTACTTTTATTGTATTCTTTCCTGGAATATAAAAACCACCGCTTACACCTTTATGAATAACTGTTAAGTATGCAAGTAAACTATTACTTTCATCGCAACCTTGTAGTGTATGTATCCCTTCAAATTTGTGGCTGAGAAATATAATTGTAATGTAGTAGGCATTCACTGACGTACCCTGAATAATGCTGAAGCTACATATCTACTTGCACTTCACTAAGTTTAAAATGTTCAGCAGTATAAAACTCATCTTTAATACAATTATCGATCATTCTCCTTACGTCAATTGCAATTTGGTAAATGAATAACCTCAATTCTGTCCCAATTATTTCCAGTTAAAATAAAAATTAATTTTTTTTATTAAAATAAACGTACGAATAAATTTGAATTCACCTGAAAAAAATGGAGACTTCTTTTATTGTATTCTTTCCTTAAATATAGAACTCAAGGACCTATTACTTATATCTTGTATCCAAATCAGATAAACTAGAACTAATAAGTATGCAAGAAAAATATCACTTTTATCGTAACCATTTATAGGAAACGATCGTTGCGCAGAATGCCCAGCGGGATCTCGGAAAGTATCAGCCACGAATTTCACAAATCATAGAAATCCTACTCCTTTCTGTTTGTTGCAGCCACTCACGCAATTTTCTCTCCAATCCTAATCCCGGGAGTACAAGGGCAGGAAAACACTCTCAACTCCGAGTAATCACCTAAAAAGGGAAATAAATAACAGGAGGAAAAAAAAATAAGAAATGAGGAAACAGACAAGTTCTCCTCCACGCACAAAAAAAAATTATATCCCCGTTGGCCTTTCTATCACCTTCCCGAATTGTGAGGTACAAGGGCAGGTTCCATTTGTCAATCCAGTTATTCAAAATCCCGGAGACTGGGGGGATGTATCCCGGCTGTCTTCGTAGAGCCTGGGGTTGCAATTTCATTGAAATGCGATTGGCAAGAACAGAAATTCTCCCTGCGAATTTCTGATTTCGGAAAGCCAAGGATTGTTGCTTAGTAGGTATGGGATGTGGATGTAATCGGCAACCAGTGCACAGCTAAAATGGGATTTGTTTTAAATTGAAATTGCACCATATATCGATTACATAGTGCTTCTTGAGTTACTTGCACACATTAGATTTATTTGTTCATATTAATTTTAGTTTTAATCTTAGCAATTCAAATACTCACAATTTTTTTTCAATTAATTATGCAAAGAACTAACAGTTAAATAAACTGTTAGAATCCATTCTGATTCATTAATAATAATTTTAACTATTTCTTCTTCATTGGTCCAATAGCACATGATGATCCGAAGCCATGTTGCTACTGGCAGATTTTGAGACAAGATTTTTTTTTTCGCTTTATTTGGGTACTGATGTTAGTTATGGATGACCATAATAAGCCAATGGTGGCAAAATGATCAATAATTGGGTTAACTACAAACAACATGGTGTTTCAGACTTTTCATACGATGCTAGAGCGACACCAAACTTACGTGGTCCCCCACTTAAATTAGGTGATCGTACTAATGAATCATCAAAGCAATCAGCAATTAATATACATAATATACAAAGCCTACTTTGAAAGCAGAAGATCTATGATGGTGCCACTTCTCATTGCATTCAACATGATCAATTACTTTTATGGGCTAAAGAATTCCGAGACTTCACCATTGTCGATCGGAAGCGATTAGCAATAGGATGAGTATCAACGGGTCAGTTCATCATCTCGATGATATGCTAAGAAAATTGCATCAATGGCAATAAATGTAAATCTGTGTCAGAATGTTGCGCATCAACTTATTTGCCGTTATTATTATCTTACTTATTATATGTTATTCTTAATTATAGCAGGCATTTAGCTGTCCATAATAACTGGAGAAAATTCATGGACTTGTTGAATGGCTCGTGTAGTGAACGTTATAAAGGCCAGACGTTGCAAAGTTAGCTAATGTGCATTTGTGGTTTTTGAGAAATTCATAGAATTTTCAACAAAAGAGGAAAGGAAAAATTTGATATATACTTAATTGCATACTTTTGCTTAAGATATCTATTGGACGATTAAATTAATGTTACTCAGTATGAAATAAAACCAATATAAATTAAATATTTTTGAGAATTTCATAGAATTTTCAACAAAAAAAACAATAAAAGAATGGAGCATTTGATATACATTTAATTGCATAATTTTGTTAAAGATATCTATTGGACGATTAAATTAATGCTTCTCAGAATGTAATAGAACCTATGTAAAATAAACATTTAAATGAATTAGGAAATATTTTCTAATATATTTTTCATGAAAGAAATATATGGTGCTGTATAAGTGGTAAATGAGCAACAAAATATGATAAGCAAATTGTGAATAAAGAAAGAAATTATGTTCTGGTTCATCATCGCATTAATAAGCAACATTTTAAAAAATAAAGGATTATTAATTCTAATGTTTCCTACGCTAATATTTGATAACCCATATCGTTAGCTATAAATAGTCTGCACTTATAACAGTTTTCTGCGGTAATGACGAGTGTTTCCATTACTTCAATAACTTTTATAAATATTCCTTTAAAAATAATTGCAAACCTTCAAACTCCCAGACTCTTCAATTAATCACTACTTAAAACATTGCAATATCGCCTCTTTATTCAGAATTCCGAAATACCACTTTACAGACAGGCATAACTTGAAGAAGGCTTTAATTGCGTTCGTAAAATACGCGCGCCATTTTCTTCCCAAAACAATGGGAGTATCTCTGGACTCTTGCAGTTGGGGAAGAGGACATTACAGGAAATTGTTAACGGTATTTAGAAGGTCGTTAAAATTCTCGGCACCCTTTTGGACTACTTCCTTCCGCGATTTCGCTTCACCATTCTGTAGTCCGTGAGAGGGGAAGGGTGTGAAATGGTTGACCCAGCATTGTTCTAAAGTAAGATCAATGCGCGTTTTCGAATGCCCTGGCTGATACAATGGGAAAATAAGAGCCATTTAGATCTGAATGAGAGTGTTTAAAGAGTGTTGCTGGCGTCGCAGCGAGTCTTGTGAAATGCCTACTATTTGCATAATCAGATAAAAGAGAGGCTCTCTCAAATGAAAAGGGATAAAATAAATACGGCCTCGCAATTCGAAAAGTTAGTTTAGCAATTTAAAGTTATTTTTAATGGAGGAAATATATAGTGTTGTGTATGAGAGTGGAGCGGAATTAAATTGGTGTTCAAAGGATTGGTAGGGAAAAGATGCAAAAAAATTTTCTGGTGTTGCCATTAGACTGTTGTACAATCAAGGTTTATTTAACAATGCTTTGATGTTTGAATGGGTTTCGTCAGGGAGGAATCTCTCTTTGTGAAGATAAAATCCCTTTTATTGCATTGTGTAAATTATTTGGCCTCAAAAGAGTTGACCATGCATTTCTTTCCATTTTAAAAGATTTTAACTTCTTGTAGTAGAGAATACAGATATTTTATTTTTATTTTGAATCACAAATTGAAGATCTAATTCATTATGTCAAAGATATTTTTTATGAAAAGACTTTTTAAAATTTAGTAAGCATTTTACTTTTTACATTCATGTTCATAAATTAAGGATAATGAAGTTCAGGCAAAGAAAGAGACAGAAGCAAAATAAATTGGACTTATTTGTAAAGTCTATTTATTAAACAAAGGGTAAAGAGCAAAAAAGATGCTATATGTTTGATATAATTAATAAAATTGCGATTTTTACTCCCTGGAGCAAATTTCAAAAAAGAACCTATTTACAAAAAACAGTATAACATGGTTAGTATGATGGTTAATATCTAGTATGTCTCCCGGAACAATGCAGTACAGGTCTTACAACGCCTAGGCATGCTGAGTATCAAATTATCAATCTGATCTTGGGGAATATTACACCACTCATCAAGCAATGCCCTCCGAAGTTCCGGTTGATAGGTGGGAGGGTTGACGGGCTGCAATTCGTCGGCCAAGCATATCCCACACATGCTCTATTGGATTCAAGTCCAGTGAGTATGCTAGTCAATCCATACGGGTGATATCCTCCAATTGAAGGCATTCGTCTACGATGTTTGCACGGGTTGGACGGGCGTTGTCACACATAAACAGAAATTCAGCACCCATGGCGCCCCGAAACAAACGTATATGTTGTTCCAGAATGACATCCCGATAGATGTGGCCTGTCATCGTTACACTCTGAACATGCAGGTCAGTTCTGGAACCAAGAATAATTCCTCCCCAAATGAGCCATCCTGCACCACCATAACGGTGTCGTTCAATGGTGTTCTCTTGGTGGTAACGGGTACCTGGCGCTCTCCATATGAAAGTCTGGCAAGAATCAGACTGCAAACTAAACCTGGACTCGTCGGAAAACATCACACCAGACCACTATTGCGGTGTCCACAATGCATGCTCTCTACTCCCTTTTAATCGCTGGCGACAGTGAGTTGCGGTAAGTGGAACACATCTGACAGGCCTACGAGCATATAGACCAATGTGCCCTAAGTGTTTGTGCACGGTCTGCCTTGAAACTGTCGTACCTGTAGCTGAAGAGAGCTGACGAGACAGGTCTGATGCTGTGTTCTGTCTGTTTCTTTTGGCAGTAACTGCTCAATACGGGTCCTCATTCGGCGTTGTAACTCTGTGGCGACCTGTGCTGTAACATCTACTCACATTAGCATCATCTTGGAATCGTTGTCAAAGCCTGGAGATGTGACTCTGGGCAAGTTCCTCGGATACTTCCAGCTGGATACATCCACATTACAGTCATCCGATAATTCTACCACTTAAAAATCATCGAAATGCTACTTCTGTGCCATAACTATGCGATTATTGCACTGAAAGGCTTTTAAAGTGCTTGTGAACAATTTTACTTCTTTGCCACCGTTCCTTATATACCCCTCTCTTACACTCTCGTCATTGTGACGTACTATCCGCGCCATCTGGTGGTTTCCTGTAATTTACATATTCTTCTTCAAGATGTGTGTGATAATTCTACAGGTGAAATTTTTGTTTTAGAGTTCAATTTCTGTGTGATTCTGAATTATCCTTAATTTATGGACATGAGTGTAGTTTAGGAATCTATTATTATATGTGTAAATTTTATTCAAACACTGATAAGATTATTAAAATAGTTGTAATTCTGTAAATCAAACTTCCCAAATTTCATAAATAATTTTAGAATTATAAATTAAAAGTGCGTTGGTAAAATTAATTGTCGATAAATTTAACATAATATTATGTTTCTAAATTTCATACAGTAACAATTAACTTCATACAGTAATTTCATTTAGTGAAGGGCACATTTTCTTTCTTGAATGCACATCTTACTCGATTTCACTAGTTTAAAGCACAAGAATTGCAAATAATGTGTATATATTTTCTTTTCTTTTTGTGGTTGTTTATTATAATTACTGCAATAATAAGCTCAGAGGTTTTCATCAATAATAAGCACTTTAACTAATTAAAGTAACTTTTAAGCAATAATAAGCAATTTATCTAATTAATGTAACACTTCAAATTTTTGACTATGAAACACATATTATAACAAAATATGGACTTCAATATTAACAGTGCATGCTGTTTGAAATTAAATTTAAAATGGACTTTGATGCGATAAATGGTGTATTAAACAGGATATTAATGTAATTAAAATTTTGCATTTTCATATAAAAATTTATTTTAGTATTAGCGATATTATTTATCTAAGAATTAAAATGTCTTACTCATTTTAATCATGGTAACTAATTGAAAACCAGCAAAGGTTCTTTGATCTGCATTAAGTTTCAAAACAAACAATTTAATTGGCGGATTTTTTAATGATTTCGAAATCTAAAGGCACAATTAAAATATTACTCAGATAAAGAAAAACATAACATAGTTTCTTTAATATCAAATTACTTATTGTACTTTATGAAAAAAAAAGAAAATTGCATCCCATTTATTGTTTAATATTAACGTGTATATCTAGATTTGGTTCATTATAATCATTCCAGTCTGCAAAATTCCTAAAATTTTCACAGAAATAAGTTGTCATTAAGAATTATTTTTTTAAAGAATGTAAAATAAATGTTTCTCAAATAGATTTTGTTATATGGATGATTTAAAAGTATAATACAAAAGTATGAAGAAATATTTAGCTACATAACTTTTTAATTAAAAAAAAGTTAAATTTATTTAACAAATTAACTTAAAATTAACGAATATATTCTTAATTCTTGAATTAAAATAGATTCTAAAACGTTTAGTTAGGCTATAGTTAAATCTATTAGAAAAATATTTGATACCAAATTCAATATAAAAGTTTTAAAAATAATGTGAAATTAGGCTTCTTATAAATGTTTTATTATATTTATTTAACAAAACATTTGATGACCGTCTCCTTTCAACTTAAAATTCCTCCAACTGAAATCCTATTTTAACAATTATTCTTATATTATTTAAAGTAATTATTATTACTTTAAATTCTGCACATATTAAGATTTACTGCCATATAAATTAGCACAAAGAAAGAATTATCAGATCCATTTGAAATTGTGCATATGTGTAAATAATGTTGATTTATGTAAGTGATTACAATACAGAAACATAATGGTTAATTATAGTAGTGATACTCATAAGGATCTAGTGCATTGATATTGGACCACTTCAAGCTTGAATTCACGTCAAAACCCGATGAAAAAATTAGATTCTTGCGACATCTCATTCAACATTTGTTGCAAAAATGCCTCTCATTTGACAAACTCGTATACTGCCCAACTTATGGATCCAGCCTATTTAAAAAAATTTTTTCAATTGACGACAAATATGGTGATCGACTTGGCCAAGGAAATGCATCAATAATGGTGTGGCAATCTTAGAACGACATTGACGACAACTGATGACAAAAACCACTGTGTAGCATTTAAACTACATACATGTTACCTAAGTGTAACAATTTATAGACTAAGGTCATCATCAGATGAATTCCATCATCTGACCTTGCATAATGATGATGGAATTTTAATCATTTGAATCTGTGCATGACACAAATTATATTGTACAAATTGCATGACACAATTTTGTTGTAGTACATTTGAAACCAGATTTGATAATATTAATTAAATTTATTTAAGATAATTAGCTAATTACAATGTGGCATTATCAGTGTTTCATTATTAGATAAAAAATAGTTTTGTTGAAAACAAATCGCATTCTGTGTGTATATTATATTATATATCAATAACATATTTTTTATCATAACAGCAAATATATCTAAGAAAATGAGCCTTTTGATTATTTTTATTTCAACAGCATATGAGCAAAACTTCTTCCATGTACGACACAGACAGCCCCTTTTCCCTTTATGACAATTTATAAACCCCATTTTAATTAAAAAAATCAGAAAAAAATGCTCAAACGATGGATTATGTCTAAACCAAGACAAGGCGCCATAAATAACTGGATTTTTTTTTCTTTCATGAAGAACATATCCGCAAACAAAAGAAGCGCAATCAATGATATCGGGGGAGGAGACAAAAAAAAAAAAAAAGAAACATTGAAAATGGCAGGCGTACGACTCCCCACCGGGCCTACACAAACATTTTCGTTGTAGTCGGACTCATAAGTGCATGAAGGCATGTCTTCAGAAAATTCTGTGTTCCCCCATTCATCATCGCATTGTGAAGAAAACAAAGGAGCTGCAGGGCTCCGTGATGTATGGATTCCGAAGGATGCAGCACCGTTAAGTTAATGCCGGACTCGTATGTCACTGCTTGTTTTGTGGATGAGTGGTGTTTTGTCTCGGTGCACAAGGGGTAGGCACAAAATTGCAAATATGTTAAAGTGATGTGGAATAATAATAATACAAACTACAAGCCCTACATTTATGTAGATAAATGTAAAGTGTAAAAATAAACTTTTAAAATAAATTGTTAAAGAAAAATATAGTTCACGTTGTTACACATCACTCTGATGCGATCACATAGTTCATTTGTTAGAAAGAAAATATTTAGAATTGAATGTTGTATTTGATGCATAAAAACCATCGATATATAATATATTTTATACTGATCGATAGTGTCAGCGACAGTAAAAATCAAACTCCTCTTTTAAACTGGGTTCCCGTCATCTAAATCAAGCTACATTCCCTTCAATTTTAAGAGGATTATTTTGATTTAAATGTTTGGAGCTTGTCCTGGTGTCATGGTGACAACAGTCGCATTTGAGGCTACAATAGATGATCAATACAGTATGTAGATCAATACAGATTCGAGTTGGGGAATAGATGAGTGTTTCATGACATGTACAGTTTTTTTTAATTTTATTGTATTGTTACTTAACTATAACTATTTCATGTGTATGATTTTAGATATATATATAGAGAGAGAGCCGGAATGGCCGAGTGTCTGGCGCTCGGTGCCACAGACGGCGGTTTTCGAATCCTGCCGTTATCATGGATGTTTGTAATGGTTAGGAATCAACTTTAAGTTGTAGATCCGAGTCTTATATGATTGCAAAAGCTTCACGAAACTCAGTAAGACTGGTTTTAGATACTTAGTGGCCACTTAGAATAAAAGTAATATTAAGATTTTTAATTAGTAATAACAAATAAAACCATAGATAAGGCCGAATATCCCATATTAGACAAATTGAGGGTTGTAATAATTACCTTGGATAGACGTTGTTAAATTAATGTAGGAACAGATTGTTGACTCCCAAGAACGTGAAGAATTATAAACGGAAGGAAAAAATGCCTACATTGTTATTTATCAAAGCACCGAAAAATCCTATAGACTTCTAATAGTAGCGTAATGACCCAACGCAAGCATGGGAAAAGCTGTAACAACATTTTGGTCAGATTCCAGTGCAAAAGTTGTGACTTTGATCCAACGAATATTTCTCTTGTAAAATAAATGAAGGAGAAAGTATCGGATTTCTGCAACTAGAGTCTGCCAGCATGTGAACTAGCTTAAAGATGCCGAAACTCATGTTCTTGCAGTCGTTCCAAGTAATTCGATATCTACCAGAATAATTTAAGGTTTAACTCAACATATTTATTGTTATAAAGTTAAAAACTTTATTTACTGAGTGCTTAGGAGCCAATATTGAAACAATGTAAAAATGACCGTGAAATTATAGTCTTGTAAAACAGACTAAATAATAATTTGCCTGAAAAAATTAATGCTTATAAAGTTTTTGTAAAAAAATGTATAAACAAAAAGGTTTTGGTTGTGGGAAAACCTGTTCATGTAATTGTAAATTGCCGTTCAAAATTTAAAAATATTAAAATCGAAGAAAATGAAATTAGAAATAACTTTATAATAGAAATTTTTTCTGATTTGTCTATTACAACAAAAGCTGCTGGTTCTTTGATATTGCTTATAGGGCATATTTGTGTATTAATAGAGAACATTTTAGTGATTTTAAACATATTAATCATATTTAAACATCTGTACCAGTAAAGTTTCCTATAAAACGTATTGGAGTTGTTAGAATGATTTTTTTCATTTAATGTAAAGACAGAACTTGTAAATTTATCTAAGGTTATGTTCTCACTAAATCTAAGACTCAATTTGATACCGGGCCCCATTTCTGATAAAGGAAAAGCATGTTTTATTGGCATGGGGAGTAGAATTATTATATTCTTCATAGAATGTAACAATTGCTTACATCGTATATAAAAATTGATTATATTATTGTTTCCCAAGTTGGTCTCATGAAACCCAAAATGAAGAAATTACTGCTTTAATGGTTTTTAGAAATTAACATTTGAGGGATAATATAGAATATATTACCATGCCAATCAACAATACATAGTTAATACATGTAATAAGAATAGCGGAAAAGATTACTGTATTTCAAGAAAGAATCGTATAGTGTGAGCCATGTAAGTTGGGCAAATTTAAATGTTCACTTAAATATATTAGTAAAATAAGGTTTATTAAAGTACTTGAACTTTTACACTTTGAATTTATGAGGACGTATATTCTCAAACTCAATTTATGGCTGTCGTTATTTCATGTCCATTGCAGATTAATTTTCAAGGAAAGTCACAACCTTCCCCACTAAAATGAAAAACAGAAATGTTCCCTTGTTTTACAAAATATCAGAAGAAAGCTGAAATGTTTACTACCTTAAAATTATAATTGTCAGAACATAATGGTCTTTAATTCCGCGAAGAAAATTTTAACAGGTTTTACAAGATCAGAGAAACAAAACTGAGAGACTTCTACTAATATATATTCACAGGAGTAGAATGGAGTTAGTAAACAGTTTAATTATATAACATTGTTTATGGAATGTTGTCTCGGAAATGGTTTCTTTGTAGACGTGTGTGGTTACTTGGGAACAAAGTGTATCATAAAAATCGAAAGAAGAGTTAATTGATGAGTTAATTGGGGAAGAAAACAATCAGTAAAATATCTTAACATGTTTGGTACTGCAGCATACTATGTTGATATCCCCACTCAAACTCAAAGAAAATTTCACATGTGTTCTGAAAGATGGATAATGGTTAAATCTACCCTAGAAACGTGTGAATACCTAGCCAATGGAAAATAATATAAACTATAAATGTAACTTTTGACAAAAACGATGTAAGCAGCAGACCAGTATTACATAAAAAATGCATTGTGGCAGAAGGATTCAGTCATCAAAAAAGGTGAAGATGATTATGAAGATGTATTTAATTCAGTTGTGAATTTTCTTAAAATAAAAATGTTTTTCTCAATTGTGTCTATTTGTTTGCCACAAGGTTTTATCTTTTCTGATAGACTAATGCATGTTTACTTAAATGGAACTATATGGTCGAGCATCAAAGCGGTAGAACATGTTTTTATTTTTTTAAATTTTTTTTTTATTTATTTAATTTTTTTTATTTATTCCTTGTTAGAAGGTTTAACATTTCAACCATTGGACTGGGTGAATTATATAAAAGTGTTTTGAAGTGACATATTGTTACATTTGTACGTTGATAATATCCAAATTTTTGGAAGAACTGAACATTTTACTGATGTAATAAAATTTTTAATTAAAAATTTGATTTAAAGGTATTAAAAAAACCCCGTAGATTACGTTTTAAATTTAGTAGATGGATGATAAATTATATATTTACCAAAGTGATTATATTTTTCGATTTTGTAAAACTTGCGACAAATATTAAATTCGTTTAACGCACCACAATTTTTTCCGCTTTTTCAAAATTGCAGTGTTCAAGCAATAGTGAAGAGACAGTCGAGTTTGAAGAATTATCATGCAGAAATATAATCGGTGTTGTGTATGGCCAACCTAATTAGAGCCAACATCTTTCATGGTGTTAACCTCCTAGTAAATTTCGAATTTATTCCTGCAAAACACTTTTAACATTATTGGGATACATTGGCTATACCAGATATAAAACCTTGAATTATCACAAATTAATGAACTTAAACTAGCTATAGGTATATTCAAGTCTAACCATGGTAATAGAAAATCCATGGGGTATTATGATATTAATAGATAATGTACGCATATTGCAGAAGGTTGACTAGCAGAAGTGCATTAACTTATGTACACTGAGCTTGAATATTTAACACTCACACAAGCCGCAAAGGAGTTAATTTGGATAGCCAGAATTTTAAACGAGTTCAATAAGTTAAACATTGTTTAAAATAAAAAGGAGAATTACAAATTATATTATTATTGTGACAACATACTAACAATTGATTTTTCAAAATTTCTAATAAAAAATTGAAAGACTAAACATATTCACATAAAACTTCATTTCCTGAGGACCTTGGTTTTAGAAAAATACTCTATTTAAAGTACTATATTAGTGGGAAAATAAATCGAGCAAATATTTTTCCAAAATCATTTTCAGAAGTAAAATTGGAGTATTCACTAAAATTCCGAGTGTTTCGAAATTCAGATTCAAGATGTGATATATTTTAAGTTAAATAATTTAGTAGGAGTATAAAAAAATTTTAAATGTAAAAATAAAATTTTTCGCTTATGCTTCCAATACTAGGTTAATCAACCAATTATCAATTAAAGTACTTTTAATTAAAGTTTAAAATTATAAGTTAATTAAATAGTTTATATTTAAAACTATAATAGCATTTTTGTAAAATTAAAATTATATTGTTACGCGGTATAAATATATAAAAATATTTATAACGCTTTATAATATATATAAATAAGTACCAAAATGGTCTTGATATGAAATGTAAATAAGAGAGACGTGAGTGGTTGGCCATTAATAGGATTATATTGATTTAATGTTTTTGTATGTTGTCTGAGACTTTCTACATGTCTGTGTCTCCTTGGAAATGTCTGTGTGCCAGTAGTCGGCTTGGAGGCGGCAGGCTTAGAAGATATCGATATTACGGTGTATTCGAAATAGCATACGTCATGAGTATTGCATAACGTTTGCAGCCTTTTATTGTATTGTTACTTTACTATAACTGTGCCTGTGGTGTGTTTGTGGGCTTGCGTGGGTGTGTATGTGTGAAAAGAGAAAAAGTTGGATACAATAAAGTGAATTCTATCTAATGTGAACGTTTTATTTTCTCTCTATTACTACTATCATTGACTTCAAGTTTTATAAACTATAACCAATTGGAGAAAGGCTATGGAGGTTGAGGACAAACATTCTTGGGAGATGGATCTGAAAAGTTTGTGAAGGAACCTAAGCCGGTTTTCGCAGTGGCATGATGGCCAGTTGGTTAGAGCTCTGCCCTTTAATTCATGTTCCAATCGTGGCAGTGGCATGGGTATTTGTTGGTGGTTCAGAATCAACGTTAAACTGTAGGGTCCGTTCTAATTAGTCTAAAATATACAAAAAGGACAGCAAAACAAACACCATTTTCGCCCCAAAACTTTTTTTCATCACTGATTTACTGTGTATGCCTACAGCAAAAACAAATGGTTTTGTAGTTGCCAGTTATTCAATTTTTGAAACTAATTGACTTAAATAAGAAATTTGAATATATTAAGTAAAGCAGAGGCAGAATATTTTCATGTTACTTACGATAAAGTATTCACTTGTTTGAATAATTAAAAACAGCTGCATGCTCTTAATTCTCTCTCCTAAGCTGCATGCTCTTAACTTAGGACATACAACTGTGTTTAAAAAATAAGACCAGGTTTCAATTTAAATTTCCCGGCATATGGTATTTCAATTTTTTTTTCTTTTAAAAAAGAGAAAGGTAAAGGCTATGGAGGTTGAGTGCAAACATTCTTGGGAAATGGATGGCACTGTCCTTGACATCTGTGTGAAATTTTACGTCAAAATATTCATTAGTGTTTGAGTAACGCTTGGCTTTAAGAGATGCTAAAACTGATTCCGGCGATATTTGAAATGTCTCTTCAATCGACTCAAAACGTTTTCCCGGGAGTGATTTTTTTTTAGTTTAGTTAATAGCCATAAATAGCCCGATGCTAAATCAGGTGAATACGGTGGTTATGGAACGATATGGGTTTCAATTTTGTCGAAAAAGTCACGAAGAATCAATTCAGTGTGAGCTGCCGTAGCCAGTGCTTTCGGTACCAATCGAGAGTTTTCGCGCTTGATGCCCAAAACATCTTTTAAAATAGAATTTTGAAATTCCAACATCCTGAGCAAGGTCTCTAATTGTAAATCGATGGCTTGTCAGCTCCAAATCTTTAATTTTTTGGACGTGAGGTTCGTTGGTTGAGCTTCAACGCGTTCTCTGCCTTATTTGGACTGTTTATACCACTTCTAAACATTTCTTTCCGATATAGGAATGCTCACCAAATTCCTTCTGCAGCATTCTATATGTTTTTGCATACAAAATTTAACGTAAGTTACTCAATTAGTTCAGACATTTAAAAAATCGCGGGGAACAATTTTAGCTTCTCAGAAAGTCAAGCGTAACTCATGCACTAATGGATATTTTGATGTAACATTTCACGCAGATGCCAAGGAGAGTGCCGACAACCTTAAAAACATTGAAATATAATATGAATATATATATTAAATTAAAAACTGGTCTTACTTTTTGGATACAGTAATACACTCCTTGAAGTGACATCTCATAGGTTTGAAAGTAAGCCCAACCTAATATTGACCGATACAGTAATTTTTAGGTATATGTATTTATTGTGTATGTTTTCAGCATAGATAAAAGATTTTTAGTTTTCGGTGATTTTCAGGATTTGAATTGAGTTTCCTTTCCTTACAAACTTAACACGCTCCCCCATAAAGGGACATTCCCAGGTTTCCTTGACACACACAAAGTGCTTTATTTTTTAATTCAGAAATTTTAAATAAAAATAGGAAATAAATTGTAAATACAAACTGCAACACGTATTAATTTAAGACAAGTCGAAATAAGGTTCAGCTAAAAAACAAGTTCTACAATTAAAAAAAAAAAAAACACTATATTCGAGTTTGAAGAAAAAATTAAATTAATAAAAATAAAATAGTAAATAAATAATAAATAAATTAACTAATAATTGAAAATATAAATAATGTAAAATAAACAAATAATAATCATGCTAATCATTTTTGTATCAGTTCTAAAAATTACTGTTTTTATTAATTATATAAAAACAAATGATTTTTTTCGATGTTTCTGGTTTTAGTGAAATTAATAAATAACAATATAATTATTATATTTTAAAAAAAACTATAAATATATATATTATAAATCTTAATTTTATGTCATATATCCATCTCGCTCTTGACTTTTCTAATACTTTATGAACACCATTTTTTATTGGAATATTTGCAAATTATTTATGTCAACTTTAATCTCTTGTTTAAAATCTACATAATTAAACGAGTAGTAACTGAACTGAACGATAACTAATAACACATATGTTTATTATTTGTTGAAATTAAATATTAAAAATGTTGAATTATATGGAACGGCATTTGTAGTATACTAAGATCATAAGATCATGCTGGTCTTTATTTTTTGCTATGCTTTGGCATATACTTGCAATCGCATGTAAGGAATGCCCATAAATTAACTCGAGTGAAGAATATATATTAACAACACTATATTTAACTTTTCTAATTTTCCTTCAGTGTTAATTTTTTTCCATTTCTAACTACAAATAACTGAAAACTGAAGTAATAGCCAATAACTGAATAACTGATTCAAATGTTTATTAAGCTTAATTAATGGTTATTAAACGATACTTTTTTCGTTTTTCACTGTTTTCATTTTATTAAAAAAATTATTACATAATAGGAGACTATGACAGAGTAATTTGCCTACATATTACCTCCCATGGGAATAATATCTAATTGTAAATGGTTTTTCAACATGCAACAAGGAAACATTTTATTTATAACATAATCCACACCATTATATTTATGTAAATAACTAAACAGATGTAATTATATGCTGAATATGATGCGAACCTTCATATTTTTAGGTTGGAAATTCAAAACATTCCAACTCAGATATCTAGGTACAAATATATGTTTTATAATGTAGCATCAGTAAGCAACCTGCAGTACACGCTCTTGATTACTTGGTACGAAGATAATTTTATCCAAAATTTCAGTTATACAGTGATATATATAAATTTCGGAAAAAGCAAATAAAGAGTGCGCAAAATATCTCAAACTATTTCATTCGAAATATTTGGAGAAATTGCAAAATATAGAAGCAAATGATTTGTAACGATTGAAGAAGTTTCATGTCAAATAATTAAATTTTTTCATATATTTAGATTTCAAAAATCTCTTTCGCTGCGTCATAAATTGAAATTCCAAATATTACAGTTATGAATATTTTGTAGTTTTATTTTTGTCACAGTCTAGTCTAATTTTAGTTTAGCCATAGTCTGACATAGCTTAGTTTGAAATTTACTACTAAAAGAAGATAGTAGATTTGAAATACTCAAAAAGGTAAAATTTAATCGCATATCTCTTTGTGGAAGAATTTCATACCAAAAGAAATAGCAAGACCTGGAGTATAAACTTTCTACCAAAAAATATTGATGACTTTCATAAGAATTATGTTTGAATGAATAACGAATATTATGGAAGTTATTCCGTATTTAAGCTACTTCAATATGATTATTGGTAGACACATAGGACGAAGAATATTTTCAAATGCCAATAGATTGCAACTGTATTGTTTCCGTTTGAAAGACGTTAGAATGAATAAATAAAAATTTTAGTGCATTTTGAACGTTTTCTTGCCTATAAGTTACCTCTTTGACATTATACGTGGACATATAGAACTGAGACCGTTTTCGAATATTGATGGATACATCCTTTGCTTCTGTAAGTAGACACCTGGAAGTACTGATGTTGTTGTTTCCGTATGAAAGATGTCAGAATGAATAAAATACATTTTTATTTCGTTTCTGCATTTTTTTTTTCTTTTTTAATTTACTCCATTGTTATTATAGAACTAAAAACGTTTTCGAATACCAATGGATAATTTTTCTGTTACTGCAAGAAGAAACATGAAATAATTGATGTCCTATTTTATGTATGAAAGATGTTTTAATGAATAAAGATACTTTTATTATGGCCATGGCACTGTTTTGTTCATAAGTTACTTGTTGCCATTACAGGTAGACGCATAGAACGAAGAATGTTTTAGAGTGAACAGTATTTTGATCTGAAATCCTTCTCTGCTGCAACAGTTGATTTGTAGCAAATTAAAATTACACAGGCGAATTGCTTCGCCACACAAACATGGTTCCACTGCATTTTTGAATGAATTTTTGTATGATGACATTTGACGAGTTTTCATTCAACTCCGAGAGATTCATGGAAGGTGTAACATATTTATGTTTTAACGTATTATTATGTTTCCAGTATAGTTATGAAATATAGATAATGTTAATTCTATCAGCTTGAAGTCATTTGTTTGGGTTTAGTATTAATCATTTTTGTTCCGAAACTGAACTTACAATCAACTAAGCAAGCCTGACCCATACACGTATTGCAGACAAGCTAAAAAACGCCTTCCTTCCTAATTGGAAGAGACAAATATTATTAAATAACCATTTCTAGATCATGATTGCTACAATTTTTGATGGGCCTGAATGGCCGAGTGACTAGCGCTCTGGCGATTGATGCCACAGAGTTCGAGTCGCGGCGGTCTATAAATGTTTTAGTGGTTCGGAATCCATTTTAAGCCGTAGGTCCCGGTATTTTACAACTGCAGAGTGTTGGGCATAGGGTTGACAGCCCTATCTTATCAAAAAGGCATCGTCACGGAGCCAAGTCAGATTTCTATCTACGTGTGCTCCATCACAACAAAATCTGCCGTCTTTTTCTTTCAGCCATGAGAGAGCAGAGTTTCGTGCGCTTGGTCTAGATGTCTACTAAATGGGATAAGAAACAATAACAACACACTTTTTGGGATTTCTCAAAACATTTCGACAAAAAATAAAAAATTAAAATGTAGGATAAACATTTTCTTAACCCTCATGCTTAAGCTTATGGATTTTTCCCCAATTAATTCTTTAATTGTAAATGGGAAAATCAAAATTTTTTTAATTTATAGATAAAAATCCAAAAGGATTTCAATTGGCATTACGGAAATTTTTTTTTTTAATTATAGAATTATAAACATAATTAAAGATAAGAAAAAGCAGCAATTCTTTCTTAAAATTTGCATATAAAGCGATTTTACTTCGTTAAAATAACTCATACTAATTTGGCAGTCAGCCAATATTACTTTCCCAAGAAAGTCGCTGTTCTTATTCTTACATACGAGTATATTTAAGTAAGCAAATCTGAGCGTGGAGGTTCAACAAAGTTTGTGCGCAATTACAAAGTATTGCCGACGACACAACTGCAGCGAAATTAGATTGCTTTCGCCGTGAACATCTTAAGCTATTAATTATTTAGGATTCTTAACTTCATTAATTTTATTTTTGGTCCCCCAAAGTTTCTTGCTTGGCTTCCAGAACGATAAATAATGGTGTCTGATACAACAAGGGTGATCGAAATGTCGGTGCTTGCATCTCAAAGCGCTGCACTCTTAATAAAATTATATTAAAGCATAATACTTACTCGCCTTATTTATTCTGCTGAATATATTTATCTGCGCCGTGAACGTTAGCTTTATATTTTAATATAAGAAATAGCCACTGCTATATAACTATTTATTTTATTAATATACATACACTATAATAAATAGACTTTACAAATAAGTCAAATATGTTTTGCTTATGTCTCTTTCTTCGCCTGAACTTCATTATCCGTAATTTATGGACATGAGTATATTACTGCCATAGAAATTAGTTCGCCAAGAGATAATTGTCAGATTCGATTAAAATTTTACATTTGCGTTAGTAACGCTGATTTATGTAAGTGGTTACAATATAAAACAAAATTATTATTTATAGTAGTAACGCTCATAAAGAGCCCATCGATACTGGGTGACTTATAGCTTGAATTCACGGCGAAACATGGTGAAACAATTAGGTGATTGCGATATGTTATTCAACATTTATTGTAAGAATGCCTGCCATTTGAACAACTCGTATACTGCCCAACATATTAATCCATGCAATTCTAAATGTTATCAATTGGCGACAAATATGGTGATCGGCCTGGCCGAGGAAATGTATCAATATTGAGGTAGCAGTCTTATAATGCCCTTGACGACAGCTTGTTCCCCAGATGACAGTTGGTGACAAAGAGCCACTTTGTAGCAAATAAACTACATACTCCCTATCGCAGTGTAAGAATTAATGGGCTGCTTTGGAAATATATGAATTCCAGCTCTTGGCCTTACGAAATGATGCTGGAACTTTAACATTTTGCATTTATGATTAATACAAATCTGTATGCCAAGTGTCATAGTGATCCGGCTACTATTATACTACTGTTTATAATAATGAATGGCATTTATCTTTTATAATTTCCAAGAATTGGAGATATATTCATTTCACTCAAAGAATAAATAGTTATATTCTATTTTATATAAATATTTAGTTGCAGCATATTTTAAACCAGATTTGATGAATTTAATTAATTTTTTTTTGAGATACAAGCTAATTACAATTTGGTACTATTCGTTTCATTATCAGATAAAATCATTATCATTTTCAGATAATCTATTGAGAACAAATCGCATTAATTGTCTGTATTATATTATCTTCAATAACATATTTTCTAATATGACAGCAAATATAACTAAGAAAATGAGCCTTTTGAATATTTTTAATCCAATAACATATGAGCAAAACTTCTTCCATGTACGACACAGACAACCCCTTTTTCCTTTATTCCAATTTATAAGCCTAATTTTAATTATAAAAATCAGAAAAAAAAATGTTCAAACGATGGATTATGTCTAAACCAAGACAAGGGGCCATAAATAACTGCTTTTTTTCCTTCCTGAAGAACACATCCGCTAACAAAAGAAACGTAATCAATGATATCGGGGGAGAAGGGGGAAAAAACGCCATCGAAAATTGCAGGCGTACGACTCCCCACCGGGCCTACATAAACATTTTCGTTGTAGTCGGACTCATAAGTGCATGAAGACATGTCTTCCGAAAATTCTGTGTTCGCCCATTCATCATCGCATTGTGAAGAAAACAAAAGAGCTGCAGGGCTCCGTGATGTATGCGTTCCGAAAGATGCAGCACCGTTAAGTTAATGCCGGACTCGTATGTCACTGCTTGTTTTGTGGATGAGTGCTGTTTTGTCTCGGTGCACGAGGGGTTGGTGAAAAATTGCAAATCTATTAAAGTGATGAAGAATAATAATACAAAATGCACATCCTCTATTTGTATGGATAAAGTGTATAGACAAATTTTTAAAATTAAGGTTTAATTAAAAGTATGTATTCGATGCATAAAAAACACTGATGTATAATATATTTTATACTGCTCGCGATGACATCTGCGCCAGTAAAAATGGAACTCCTCTTTCAAACCGAGTTTACGTCATCTAAACCAAGCTACATTCCATTCAATTTTTAGAGGATTATTTTGATTTAAATATCTGTGTCTGATCAGACAGTCGGATTTGTGGTGACAGGATTAGACAGTATATACTACTGTATCCTAAAAGTAATACCAGTTTTCAATTTAAATTTCCCTATCATATGGACTTCCCGGGTTTTCTTTGTTAGGTTGCTGGCACTGTCCTCGACATCTGTGTGAAATTTCAAGTCAAAATATTTATTAGTACTTGAGTCGCGCTTGGTTTTGTGAGATGCTGAAACTGATTCTGGTGGTTTTCGAAATGTCTGAATTAAGTGAGCAAGACTTGCGTTAGAATGTTGCAGAATTAATTCGGTGAGCATTCCTATATTGGAAAGAAATGTTTAGAATTGGAAAAAACAGTGCAAAGAAGGCAGAGAATGCATTGGAGATGAAGAGCCCTCCGGTCGACCACCAACCTTAACCGACAAAGCTCACATCCAAAAAATTAAAGATTTTGCGCTTTCAAACCGTCGATTTACAATTAGAGACCTTGCTGATGAAGTTGAAATTTCGAAACTCTATTTAAAAATATATTTGGGCCTCAAACGCGTCGAATTTTGATTGGTACCGAAAACACTGAATGCCCCAGCTCACACTGCAATGATTGTTCATGACGTTTTTCCCAAAAATGAAACTCATATCGTTCCACAATCACCGTATTCAACCAATTTAGCATCGCGCTACTTCTGACTATTCTATAAACCACTCCGGGGACACCGTTTTGAGATGATTGAAGATACATTTCAAAAATCGCCGGAATCAGTTTAAGTGTCTCACAAAACCAAGCGTAGCTCAAGTACTAATGAGTATTTTGGCATCAAATTTTACACAGATGTCAAGAATAGTGCCAGCAACCTAAAAAAGAAAAAAAAATTGAAATACCGTATGCCCGGGAAATTTAAATTGAAAACTGGTCTTACTTTTTGGACACAGTAGTATATTATAGCAGGTATAGGTTTTAGGTATATACATACAATGTATATATATTATATATTGTGTCTATTGTATCTATGTTAAAGGATATTTTAGTCAACAAAGATTTTCAGGCTTTGAATAGAGTTTCGTTTTCACCAGAAATCTAACACCTTTTATCAAACTGTATGCTAGATATCTTCAGAATTCCAATGTCCTTTTTTTTAACAGAGAAATTTTAGTTAAAAGAAAAACGAAATTCTAATTACGAAGTATAATGCATATTAATTTAAAACATGTCTAAAAAGGTTAAGTTAAAAAACACTAAATTAAAAAGTCAGAGAAAAAAAATAAAATTCAAACAATAAATAAATGTATTAACTTATAATTAAAAATATAAAGAATGGAAATTAAACAAACAGCAATCATGTTAATAAATTATGTACAACAAATATGAATAAAACAATTCACATGCAAGAATTTGATATCAATTCTAAAAATTACAGTCTTGGTGTTTCTAATACGCTATGAACATTATTTTTAATGGCATTTTTGCAAAGGATGTATGACAATTTCAACCATTTGTTTAATTTCAATGTGTAATAAACACATGTGTTCAAATCAAATATTCAATATGTTGAATTTTATGGAATAACATTTATAGTATAAAGTCATAATGATGTCAATTTTTTTTATTTATTGGCATATACTTACAATTGCATGCAAGGAATGTCCATAAATTAACACTTGTGAAGAATACTTATTAACAACACTATATTTAACTTTTATAATTTTTCTAGCATATTAATTAATTAATCAATTATTTTTATTTTTTATTTTCATTCCTAACTACCAACTTCATAAGTTCTAGAATAATAAACTGAAAATCAAATAATGTTCATAAATCTGCTGAATAAATTATTCACATGTCTATGAAATTTAATTAATGGCTATGACACTGTAATTGTATTGTTTTATATTGTTTTATTTTATTTAAAAATGGATTATCTAATAGGAAAGTAAAATAGAGTAATTTGAATATGTGTTACTTCCCATAAGAGAATCTGCTGATTGTAAATGGAGTTTCCAATCCATTATATTATTATGAAATTTTGGATTATATGAATGGCTGATTGTAAATGGATTTTCAAATCCATTTACAATCAGCCATTCATATCCATTTATATTTTAATTATAACGTATTCCATAACATTTTGTTTATATAAGTAATTACATATATATATATATAATGATTATGATGGAAAAATACATACTTTTAAGTTGGAAACTCAAAATATTTCAGTTGAGATTTCTAGGAACAATATGTTTTGTAATGTAGAAACAGTACAGTTCTTGATTACTTGCATAGTATAAAGTAGTAGAGCGAGCATAATTTAATCCAAAATTTCAATTATCCAGTAATATATTGAAATTTCGGAAAAACCAAGTAAAGAGTGCTCAAAATATCTCGAACTATTTCAATCAAAATGTTTACAGAAATTACAAAATGTTGACACACATGATTTGTTACGATTGAAGAAGTTTCATGACAAATAATTATTTCATATATTAATTCAAAAACTCTCGCTGAGATTGAAAGTTCAAATATGACAGTTTTGAACATTTTGTAGTTTTAATTTTATCATAGTCGAGTCTAGTTTTAGTTTTGTAATGGTCTGACATAGCATTGTTTGAAAAATATTACTAAAAGAAGACAGTATATTAGAAATTCTCAAAAAGGTAAATTTTAATCGGCATATCCCTTTATGGAAGAGCTTCATGGCAAAAAATTTGGCAAGGCCTGGAGTTCTAATTCTTTTGTCTTTTTAAGAAAAGACTTGGATTATTGATGTCTTTGTTTCTGTAGAAAGGTGTTTTAAGGAATAAAGGATATTTGACAAGGTCTGGAGTATAAACTTCTTACCCATTTGCCACTATAGGTAGACACACAGAAATATTGATGACTTTCATATGAATGATGATCGACAAAGAGAGAACATTATGAATGTTGTTTCGCATTTTAAGCTCTCTCATTATCATGTAGGTAGACAAACAGAACGAAGAATGACTTCAAAGAAAGGATGGCAGCCTTCATTGCAACTGTGGTGTTTCCGTATCAAAATTATTTCAATGAATAAATGGCAATTTTATTATCTTTAATACTTTTCAGTTACTCCGTGAATTCTTGCGTGAACTTCGAATTCCAGTGGATCGCAACTACGTTGTCCGTATGAAATGAGTAAATAACAATCTTATTACACTTTGAAAATTTTCTTGCTTTTAGTTACCCCTTTGACATTATAGGTAGACATATCGAACGAAGACTGTTTTCAAATGTTGATGAATACATCCTTTCCTCTGTACGCAAGCATATGGAGTTATTGAAATTGTTTCAATATAAACGAGATTGAAATGAATAAAATAAATTCTTTATTGGGTTTTGGCCTTCTTTTATTTTCATTTTTTTTTACGTTATCCCATTGTTATTATAGAACAAAAAACGTTTTCGAAAAATAGTGGATAATTTTTCTCTCACTGTATGAAGACGCATGGAATTATTGATGACCTTGTTTCTGTATCAATGAATAAAGGATAATTTTATTACGCTCAGGACGCTGTTTTGCTTTTATGTTACCCCTTTGTCATTATAAGTAGAAGCTTAGAACGGAGAATGTTTTTGAATAAAGGGCATTTTTATCCGAAGTCCTCCTTTGCTGAAACATTTGAACTGTAGCAAATTCAACCTATACAAAAGATTTGCTTCGCCAGACAAACTTTGCACCACTCCTCTTTTGAATGCTATATTCCACCAAGATGGCATTTGGTGAGTTTTCGCCCTACTCCGCGAGATTCGCAGAGGGATTTTCAGATCAACATAATTAACTTGTGAGTTTCTAGCAGAGTTGTCAAATGTAGGTAATACTATTAGTTTACTCAGATTATGCTAATTCTATCAGCTTGCCGACACTTGTTTGGGTTTCGAATCCATCTTTCTTTGCTCCGGAACTAAACGAACAATCCATTTAGCAAGCCTGACCCATAGACGTATTCCAGACAAGGTAAAAAAAAAAAAAAAAAAAACATCTTCTTATTGGAAAAGGCAAATATTTTTAAATTAACATTGCTAAGTCACTTTGCTACAATTTTTTAGATTTCTCCAAAAAGTTCCAACACTAACAAAAAAAAAAAACAGAGATTGTAGTTTCTCGGCCTATACTAGTCCTATAATGGCTTCAAGAACAGAGATATCTTCAGGTTCACGGAAACACTTTGAATTTTATTTACAAACATTCTATATATATATAACTCTATTTACAAAAATTGAAAGTTGAAAACATAATTTAGATACGTGCAGTTCATTCCAACGTTGGAGATTTTCAGAGTTCTTGATTCTACGACAGATCTAAACATTTGGTTTGTGGCAGACCTTAACTCTTAATTATCACATGGTGTGATTCACGAACCTACAAGTGGTTTACTTTGAAAAGAGGCGGAAACCTCTTGCCTATTTAATCACTGCAGAGAAAAAAAAAAGAAAAAACAACCCTTATGATCGACTCGTCGCAGCTCTCTCTCTTCCCCAAAAATATCCTTTTAAGACCATCCGTCAAGAGAGGAAGGAGTTCAGCTTCCTGCGTTTCTTACTGGAGTAGACTTTTCTCAGCTCATAGTCTTTCTCCAACCACGATGGAACAATTCATCAATTGGTTGATACTTAATGTGCAATTTTTTCGACCTGTTAAAGAGCACAGACATTCGCTAATTTCTTGAATGAGCAGATACAGAATACGTGCTACCAGATTGGTGTGACAGGTTGTTCTAATTAATAAAAACCACTAATTGCATGTAATATAATTACCAACAATAAAGCTGTTATTTTTCAAATAACATTCCTCTCTAATTTGAATGAAATGCCAAAACTCTTTTCGTAAGAAAAATGCTACAAAAGAAAGAAAAAAAAGAAAGAAAAAATTTAGGATAAACATTTCCTCCTTTATTATTCATACTTATGCTTATGGCTTTTTCTCAATAAATTCTTTAATTTTAAATGTGAAAATACAAGTTTCTTTGAACTTATATTTTAAATTTATAGATAACAGCCCAAAAGGATTTCAATCGGCATTACGGAAAAAAAAGTCTAAAAAAATTAAATATATTATAAACATAATTAAAGATAAGACAGAACAGAAATTTCTTCTTAAAATTTGCATATAAAGCGATTTTACTTCATTAAAATAACATACTAATTTGGCAGTCAGCCAATATTAGTTTCCAATGAAAGTCACTGTTCTTATTCCTACATATATTTAAGTAAGCAAATCTGACCGTGAAGGTTCAACAAAGTTTGTGCACAGTTACAAAGTATTGCCGACGACACAACTGTAGCGAAAATAGATTGCTTTCGCTGTGAACATCTTGAGCTGTTAATTATTTAAGATTTCTAACTTCATTAATTTTATTTTTAGTCCGCCAAAGTTTCTTGCTTGGTTTCCAGGACGATAAATATTGGTGGCTGAGACAACAAGGGTGATCGAAAAGTAGGTGCTTGCATCTCAAAGCGTTGAACTCTTAATGAAATTATATTATAGTTTATAACAAAATACTTACTTGTTCGAAATTATATTATAACGTAATAATTACTTGTCTGAGTTAATATGATGAATACATACATCTGCTCCATAAACGTGATAGCTCTATATTTAAATATAAGAAAATATGTATTGCAATATAATATATATTGTATTAATATGCATGCACAATATATACATTTACTATACCATTGGTATGTTATAGTGGTCTGGTAGACATGTTGGATTCTTATTTAATGACATCCAATTTGAAATCCATTAGACAAAGTCAATCCATAGTTCTCATTGTATCATTTATAGGTATGTAAATCTGCATGTCAAATGTCCTTCAGTTTGCTTAATCTCATGTGGTATCTTTTAGAGTGTTCATTGTTCAAAATTGTGACAGCATTATATAAGCAGTTTGTGAGCATTGAACATATATTGATTCACCCTGGTTAACTTTAAATTTGCAGTATATTTACCAGTCAAATTAACAACTAAAGCAATGGTCTTTATTGTTGTTGAAACTCGGTATGCCTCATCTATCACTTATCTCACTAATAGCCCACCGAGAGGTTACATGTGAAGGACAGACAGGACCTTTAGAAGCAACTACCCTGGATTTGTGTATTGTATCAGAGAAAAACTGCTGTAAATTCCGCAAGATCCCCTCCAGACCGTAACTACAACAATGCAGCAAGTAGATTCATAGCTAAGGGTAGTGGTTGACCGCAAGCCCTAGTTTAAAAAAATATTTTCACCCTCCTTCTATTAATAGTCCTTCCTTTTGTCTTAGGATCCATATTTTTATGTAAAGTTATTTATTAACCTTGGTTCTGAAGTCCAAATTGTTTTTAACAAGTCGATAAGATCAATTAAATAGAAACTAGATGTATTTAATTATTAATTATATTAAATTACTTTTAGTACTGCAATTATTTGTCGAGAAAAAATGTAATATATCAGATATTTGTAATGTATTCGCGGCTAAAGGCAGTGGCACACACAAACCTAGCTTCTCGTCTCTAAGTACAAGTACCTTCTTTTGTCTTAAGATCAGGCCCCAAAAAGATTTATCAAGCACATTATCGGGTGAATTTTAAGTTCTTCTTCACAGGCACAACAGCCCCATGGAGTGGTGAACCATGTCTGTCTGCCTACTGGCACATTTCGAGACAAGTGATGTTTTTTCACTCGGCCATCAGGGACTAAATAGAAAGTAGATATCTTTAATTATGAACTTAATAAAATTATTTTTGTACTACCATTAGTTATCATTAGAAAATATCATAAAAGAAATATTTATATAAAATGAAGCAATAGAGGTACTAAAGCAAGGCTATTTTAATAATACTGACAAATAATGTAATATTCTGAAATTACATTCTAAACTGTACAATTTTTTAAAACTTTCATGTTAGAACATTTAAAAAAAAATAAAAATCAGAAATATCAATATCCAAAATTTGTTTGAAATGTTGGTGCATAAAAGAATTGATTCAACTATTTCCAGATAAAATAATCTCGTTAAGTCGTACATTAATTTGATACAAGAATCTTCGATGTATTGAGCAAATAAAAAGCAAAACTGAGAGAAGGAAAAATTTGGGAATCGAAGTAGAATGAGGTTGTTTGGGTAAAAGCAAGTTACGTTTACTTCTTATTCTCATTCAATTACAATCTATCAGGGAAAAAACTGCCTGTTTAATTAAATCGGAACTGTTTACATTAGTTTACTAGTCGGGTTAAATTAGGGAAATCACAATTATTGATTGTTTTGTCAAAGAAGAAAATAAATTAGGTGTTCTAATTTATCAGATTCAGGTAAAGTTTATTTGTTGGTTTTTTTAAAAGAAACTTTTTTTAGGATTTGTCTCTATAGCTAATGGAAATAAAATGTTCAAATCTAATGTCTGTGCATTACATATACTTTCTAAACATTTTCATATCAATTGATTAAAGTAATTCTTTTGGTACATTACAACAAAGAGCTGGTAGAATGCATATAAATTCAAATAAACTGTATTAAAATGTTATCATTGAAATAGTTTATTGTCCTAGTTTGAAATAAAAACAACATTTCTTCCTCTACTGAAAATTTATCGCTCAAAGTATTTTGCAGGTTGTTCAGCTGGATTTTAACTGTTTGTATCTGGGTTGAGGCTTGAGACACAGGTTTAAGAACTCACGGCTTTATTTACACACGCAGAAACATGACACGCATCAATATTTTAAGGGCAATACGACACACATACAACTTCTTTAATATTTACAATATTTTAAAGGCGTATAATTACAGATTTGTGTAAGGATTCCACTTCTAAGCAGAAAACCACATACTCAAGTTTGAGCGGGTTGCGCACAATATACTTCCTCTCCTGGTGAGAAGGGCAACTACTGCGCAGGGTTGCATTGAATATTGTATTTTGTCTCAGAATGAGATATTACAAACTAAAAGTTTCTTAACAAAAGCGCGTGATAGCGATGTACTAAACGTTTCATAGCGACAGCGCCGGTTGCGCTGTATTTCCTCTTGGATGAGAATCTCGAAGCCTACTGACCATTTCTCCTGAACGCAAAAGAGACGCTCCTGCAGTGTGTAGGAGGCTGCACGGTTATAATATTTAGAAAAGCATTTATCTTTATTTTTTTCGATTAATATATAGTTGTGTGTACTTCAGTGTCCTGCAGCGCGGGACAGATATTTCATGAGTAGTCTACTCATGGATGGCGGAAACGGGGCACCCTTTGAAAAGGAAATAAATTGTCTATAAATTGGAAACTAGAAAATATATTCCTACTAAATATTTAAATACATAAAATATATTATTCTTTTCAATTAAAATTTCAAAATAGGTCTAATCATAAAAGAACAATCCTAGTAAAATACTAACTATAGAGATAAAAATATTATACAAAAATATTTGCTTGTTTTTTCAATGTCGAATACTTTCTTTATGTATTTTATGTAAATCATTCTATCATTAGTATTATGTGCATTTAAAAAATGAGAGACATGAATGGGTGTAAGAAAACTCCACTTATATTATTTATTTATTTATTATTTATTATAATATAATATAAATTGATGTTACTGTTTATTTTTTTTTCTTTATTTATCTCTTACTTTTTTTTCTTAAATCTTACTTTACTGAACTTAAATATTTATCTTCTCATTATGATTTGAGAAATTTTTTTTTTCTACGTAGGACTTCGGCTTGTCTAATGTAATAAATTTATCACAAAACTCCTACTCAAATTAAATTATTTGCACAAAAAAATTCTTTTATACTAAATTCCTGAAAAAGAGAAAAATTTTAACCTGCATCAGAAAAGATATAGTTTATTTTTACTTTCTCGATAAAAAAAGTCCTTATCAAATATCTTTATCATCTTTTCTTCTTCAAAATTTCTTCTTCACTGATTCTCTCTATTATTTCCTAAATGTCAACAAGTCTTTTCTTCTCACTTACATGTCGAAACATTTGCCCGTTTTTTTTATAGATCTTTTCGCCCCGTAGCGTTCATTGACTGAAGGAGTTTCACAATTTCTGTTGACTATAAACTGTTGTTGCCACTGGCAGATGTTTATTAAACCTACATTAAATAAACTGAAATTTCTTAGAAAAAAATAAAGAAAGATTAGCCAATGCTATTTTTTTCACTAATTTTATTCTGTAGCAGCATATTTTTTTAAGATATTAAAATTTGTTGACAATTTTTCATTTTATTGGTCTTTAGTTCATTTGTTTTAAAATATATCCTTCTAGAATCAACATTCTTTGCTTGTTTTTTAATGTTGGTCAAATTGATTGGAGGATAATTGCTGTAGAAAAACAAATGTAGCACATTCAGCTTTACCCAATTTTATCTCGGCGGTTTTCGGCATAGTACAAGTCAGTTCCAGTAGTTTGTAGTCTTGATTCGGTGTTGTTTCAGTGTAGAAACTGAATTATTTCTTAAAATAATAACGATATGTTTAGCTGCCCTATTTATGAAAAGTGCAAAGACAGCACTTCACAACAACAACACATGACACAGAAAACAAAATTACATGAGAAATATTTACAAAGTAAACTTATAAATTTTTAACATTCGTCTTTTTTCGTTTAAGGTTCTTTGTATCCGTGCAAATACCAAGGTCTAACGTAGGAATCACAATCCCCGCTTGAAGGAAAGATCTATCAACCTTGAGCTGTTCCCCGAAAGAAGTTTGTTAGTTTGTGTTAAATGTTATATAGTTTGTTTCGGGAAGACATACTGGATCCTTACTAACATTGTATTCATTTTGCAGAGTTACAATTTGTAGCTTACAAACTGATTTTTGTATTGATTGTATTGTATTTTTTTGTATATTGTGTACATGGTTTTTTTCATCCTCCTCCCACAGCCGAAAGCCAAAGTTCATATCTAGAAATAAACCACACTTGGAGAATTTTGGTTTGGTCCTATTAAGTTTAAGCTTTAAACAAGTCTTCTCCAAGTTGGAATAAAAAATTGGTTTACACCAGATAATTCCGACGCTGTTTCTGATATGCTATTCGCATTAAATTAGATAGTATATGGTGATGGCCTATAGTAGATTTTTTTTTAAATATATCCTTCAAAAAACATTGTTTGTTTTGTAAAGCTGGTCAAATTGATCTTCGGATAATCGCAGTTAGAAAACCAAAATGTAGCACATTCAGCCTTACCCAGTTACATCACTGTGGCTTTAAACATAGTATAAGTTAGGGCCGGATATGAGTGTGGTCTTGATTCAGTGTTGTTTCATGGTAGAAACAGAATTATTTCTTAAAATAATAACGAGATGTTCAGCTGAAATATTTATGAAAAATGCAAAGACAGCACAGCGTAGCTGCAACACATAACACACAAAACAAAACTAAATAGAAAATATTTACAAAATCATCTTAAAGCAAGATCGTTTAAGGGTCTTTGCCATACTGACTGGAACTCTTCACTCGACTTCCCTGATTCTCGTTTATCACCCTCTCTCCTCTCCAAACCTCGGTTCCTAGTTGAACGGGGAAATGAAGAAAAGTAAAAAGTGTGTAAGTACGAAGGTCTAACATAGAGATTAATCATCAAATTAGAAGGTCTAACATGATAATTAAGATCATAGAGATTAGTCTAACATAGACATCAATCTTTGAAAAAAAAATATTAGCCTTAAACTCTTCCCCGTTCGCTATATAGTTTGTTTCGAGAAGGCATTTTAACGTCTCGGCCTATATTAAATCTATAACGGCTTCAAGAAAAGGGCCAATTTCAGGTTCAAGAGAACACTTTAATTTTTATTTTCTAACACTATACACACACACAAACATAAATATTCTTCTTTATTTTCAATTGTCACATAATTAAAAATCACGAAACAATTTTTCAATGTAATTTCGAAAATTAAATAAAAGTTGGGAATTTTATATTTCGATTTTTCTGGCATTTGATAGACAATGTTTCCAAAACTAAGATGCCAAATTTAGAACTTAAAACGTAATCAAGGTTAATATGCATAACCGAGGATGGCCATGGCAAATCCATAATGTAGAATGTCCTTCCATTGGGTTCTAGTTGATGGGGTGTATATATCCATTAAAACTTATAACTGAAAAATATATATGTAATGTAGAAACCACTCGCTGGTGCATCCTGAATAATGCTGAAGCTACATGTCAACTTGTCTATGACTTATTGCAAAGTGCTCATCATTATAAAACCATTACTTTATAACAATTATCATTGGCTTAACAACCGCATAGTGGGCCAAAGCCGCTTGCCTATTGTCAAATTTCCAGACAGGAGGTGTATCCATTTCGTGGAGTAGGGTTGTCAGCCCTACTAAGACATATTAGACCTAATTACTATAGTTATATTAGATCAAGATCTACTGTTTAAAGTGCATTCCGATTAATGCAAACGATCATGGCCGAACACCGGACCTGTGGCGCTGAGCTTCTGAGCGCTAGCCACTCAGCCATAAACACCACTTTATAACAAAACATCATTTTTATTAGATGAGTCACAATTTGGTAATAGATTATACTCAATGCAGTTCATGTCCAATTACAATAATGTAATTTTTCTTAACAAAAAATAAACGCATGCATAGATTCGATTTCGCCTGAAGAAATCGAGACTACTTTTATTGTATTATTTCCTGAAATATAGAACCATTATTTATATCCAAATCAGATAAGCTGGAACTGATAAGTACGCAAGTAAACTATCACTTTTATCGTAGTCATTTATAGAAAACGAACCTTGCGCAGAATGCCCGGCGTGGTCTTAGGAAGTATCAGCCACGAATTTCACAAATCATATGAATCCTACTCCTTTCTATTTGTTGCAGCCACTCACGCAATTTTCTCTCCAATCCTAATCCCGGGAGTACGAGGGCAGGAAAACGCTCTCAACTCCGAGTAATCACCTAAAGAGGGAAATAAAAAAACGAAGAGAAAGAAAAAAAGAAAAGAGGAAACAGACAAGTTCTCCCCCACTCACAAAAAAAAGGAAAAATATGCCCCAAGGCCTTTCTGTCACCTTCCAGAATTGTGAGGTTCAAGGGCAGGTTCCATTTGCCAATCCAGTTATTCAAAATCCTGGAGACTGGGGGCCCCTTCCCTTCAAGGGTAGATATGTCCCGGCTGTCTTCGCAGAGCCCGGGGTCCCAATTTCACTGAAATGAGATTGGCAGGAACAGAAATTCTCCTTGCCAATCTCTGATTTTGGAATGCCAAGGATTGTTGCTCAGTAGATGCAGGATGTGGATGGAATTGAAACCAGAGCACAACTAAAGTGGGATTTGTTTTAAATTGAAATTCTTGCAGATATCGATTACATAGCGCTTCTTCAGGTACTTGAGCACATTAGATGTATTAAAGGTTTATTTGTTCCTATTAATTTTAGTTTTAATCCAAGCAATTCAAATACTTAAAAGAAATTATTTAATAGATTATATAAATAAATGAATAGTTAAATTCACAGTTAGAAATTTTTCAGATTCATTAATATTAATTTTAACTTATTCTTCTTCATTCGCGCAATAAACCCATGATGGGAAGAGGTCGGATTAATGTCGGATTTCGAACCAAAAGACGTGTTTTCCCCCGTTTTACGTCGGTAGAGTTGTCAGCTCTACATTCATATTAAACTGGGACATATAGTTTAAAAATGGATTCTTATTTACTGCAAGCATCCATGGCATCACCAGGACTCGAAAAGGTAACCTGTGCGAAATCCAGAGCGCTAGTCACTCGATCATCAAGCCGAATTTTAATTATTTAGTTAGCTGAATGTTCATGTTTTTTAAAAAATATAAAATCAACTATTATTAATATTATAAAATTATCCTAGTCTAAGAATAAAATCTTTCTTTTTTTTTCTTAAATTGTGTTAATATCTGAGAAATGGTACACAAAGATAATTTTTAAAGCATATAAATTTATTTCATTTTTACTAGCAGCCTACAGCTAAATTATAATAATGTTCCTGTTAGTGAACTTTAAAAAAATATGAAAAATCTATGTTACATTTACTTTGAAGTAATAATAGAATATTTGAGTAAAGAAAATGAACAAAAAAACTAATCGATTAATAATGAATTTTTATATGCCAAAACCTCCCCCTGAGCTGAAAAATTAGCCATAATAAGAAGTGGCCTTGTGTACACATTATAAATATGCATAAAACACCTTTAAATATATTTAACTTGACGAACATTAGAATCAATATGAACATAATTACTTTTTTTCCTTCTCCTAATATATATATATATATATATATATATATATATATATATATATATATACACTCACGAGCCAAAACTTTATGACCATCTGTCAATAACCAGTTGGCCCACCTTTGGCGCGCAACACAGCTTCAACCCGCCACAAATCCTTGAAAGATGGCCGGAGACAGATTTACCAGATGTTTAAGCAACGGTCACGCAAATCCGAGATATTACGAATTGGTGGTCTTTGAACTCTGAGCTGCCGTCCCAGGACATACCAAATGTGTTCTATCGGATTGAAATCCGGTGAGTTAGGCGGCCAGGACATTAACTGAAATTCAGCATTATGTTCCTGGAACCACTCCAACACAATTTTAGCCTTGTGACAAGGCGTGTTGTCCTGTTGGAACATTCCATTTCCATCTGGAAAAACAGAGGCCATGTAAGGGTGCAACTGGTCCGCAGTGATGTTCAGATAATCTGTAGCATTCATGGTCTGCTCTACCCCAAACACGAGCCCAGAAACGCCCAAAAGAACGTCCCCCAAAGCATACCCACCACCGGCCTGTGTATGACCTACTGTACGTTGAGGGAGCAACTGTTCACCTGGAAGACGACGTATCCTGACACGGCCATCGGCGGGATGAAGGACAAACCCTGATTCATCTGACCAAGCAACTCTCTTCCACTGATTCATGGGCCAGTCACGATGTTCCCGGGCCCAGCGCAAGCGCAGTTGGTGATGACGCTTGGTCAGCAAAGGCAAACGAGTGGGACGTTTGCTGCGTAGCCCCATATCCGACAGTGTCCGCTGAGCAGTGTGCTCCGATACTATTCTACTTGGCCCTGCATTGTATTGGGCTGACAGCTGAGCCACTGTCTGGCTCCGGTTTTGCCTCACCATGCGAGACAGTCTCCGACGACCTTTTTCTTTGATAGCGTGTGGACGTCCAACACCATGTCGTCTACTGCTGGTTTCACCGTCATTCATCCACTTTGTATAAGTACTTACAATTGTAGATCGCGAACAACCCACGAGTAGTGCAGTTTCGGAAATACTTGTTCCGGGCCTTCGAGCGATTACAATCTGCCTTCTAACAAAGTCGCTTAGATCCGCAGCCTTTCCCATCACACACAGAAGTAAGTGAAAGAATGATTCTTCAGATTCTCCAGCATCAGTTAAATACCACTTCCACCTGATCACGTGCCTTCCACGTCATCCAGGCGAGTTCATTGCAGAATGTAGGGGTGGTCATAATGTTTTGGCTCTTGAGTGTATATATATATATATACAGATTATTTTGTAAAATTTCTATTTGGTTGATATTTTAGAGTTTGATGATGGGCTAAATATTTTTCCATTATCTTCATATTACATCGCCGCTAAATTGTGTCTGTTAATCAAAGGCATCAACTATTACATGGCATCATTTATCTAAGAGCGCTCTTTTTCAAAGGAATTGCTTCAGATATTGAGATAAATAGGATTATGCAAATAGTTGATACTTCTACCTCATATTCGAGCTTATTCAGGCGCTGTCATAGGATATCTATCATTGAAAGTATAACTATCCTTCAGAATTTGTTAAAAGTTACATTAGCTTAGTGCTTGAAGCGCATATATCAGATCATATCAGATCATCATATATCAGAAATAGTTCAATAATTGGTATTTTCTCATTCCATAGCAAAGGGCCAAAGAATTCCAGGAATTGACCATCAACGATCATAAGCGATTATCAATGGAATGGGTCTCAGTGGGTCAGTGCATCGTACTGATGATAAACAAAGAATATTGCACGTATGGAAATAAGACGTACGGTATTAATACTATGACCAAAATAAGCTGATAGTGGCAAAAGGAGCAGTAATTGGCCTCACTTCAAATAACATGGAGTCTCAGACTTTTCATACATAGTTAGAGCAACACCAAACTTAGTTGATCGTACAATTGAATGAGAAAAGCAGTCAGCAATTAACACACATAGTATGCATTTATAGAGCCTACATTGAAGGCAGAAGATCCATGACGGCACCACTTCTCATTGCATGTCATGATGATCAATAACATTTATGGGCCAAAGAATCCCGGAACTTGGCCATCAACGATCGGAGATTAGCAGTGGAATGGGTATTTCAATGGATCAGTGCATCAAGCTGATGATAAGCTATAATATGGCATCTATGCAAATAAATGTAAATCTTTGTCAGCACGTTCCACATCTTTATCTTTATCTTTATTATTATCTTACCTATTATCTTTATCTTATTCTAATTCTAGTAGACATTTAGCTGACCATAAGGTCTGGCGAAAATCTATGGACTTGTTGAATGGCCCCTGTAGTAAACGTTATAAAGGCCAGTAGTTGCAAAGTTAGCTATGTGTATTTAAGGTTTTTCAGAAGTTCATAGAATTTTCAAAAAAAGAGGAAAGGAAGTTTGATATACACATAATTACATACTTATGTTTATGATATCTATTGGGCGATTAAATTAATGTTAGTGAGAACGTAATAAAATCTATATAAAATAAATATTTTTGAGAAGTTCATAAAATTTCAACCAAAGAGGAAAGGAACGTTTCATTCACGGTTAAATTAATGCTCCTCAGAATGTAATAAAACTCATATAAAAATCACATTTGAATGAGCTAGCAAATAATTTTTGAATTTTACTATTTATTTTTTTATGAAGGAAATGCATGGTGACATATAAAAATGGTAAATGAGCAACAAAACATGCACAAGCCAGTTGAAAATTAAGAAAGGCCTCATGTTCTTGTTTCAAATTAGCGCTATAATAGGCAACATTTTGATTAATTAAGTTTTCTACTCTATTATTTGATAACATTAAATTTCATACAAACCCATATCAGCTACCAAGCTATAAATAGTCGGTATTAATAACAGATTTCTATGGTAATGACTAGTGTTTAAATTACTTCAATAACTTTTATAAATATCCCCATAAAAATAATTGCAAATCTTCAAACTCCAGATTTTACAATTAATCACTACTTAAAACGTTGCAACATCACCTTTCCATTCTGAACTCCAGAATACCATTTTAGAGACAAGCATAATTTGAAGGCGGCTTTAATTGCCTTCGTAGAATATGCGTGCCATTTTCTTCCCAAAACAATGGGAACATCTCTGGACTTTTGCAGTTGGGGAAAAGGACATTACAGGAAATCGTTAAGGGTATTTAGAAGATTACTAAAATTCTCGGCACCCTTTTGGACTACTTTCTTCCACGATTTCGCTACACCATGCAGTATGTCCGTGAGAGGGGGAGAGAGTGACGAGGTTGACCCAGCATTGTTCTAAAATAAGATCAATGCGCGTTTCCGAATACCCTGGCTGATACAATGGGAAAATAAGAGCCATTTAGAACTGAATGACAGTGTTTAAAGAATGTTGCTGGCGTTGCAGCAAGTCTTGTGGAATGCTTACTATTTGCATAATCAGATGAAAGAGAGGCTCCTTCGTATGAAAACGGATAAAATAAATATGGCCTCGCAATTCGAAAAGTTAGTTCAGCTATTTAAAGTTATTTTTAATGGAGGGAATGTAGGGTGTTGTGTATGAGAGCGGAGAGGAATTAAATTGGTATTCAAAGGATTGGTAGGGAAATGATGCAAACAATTTTGCCATTAGACTGGTGTACAATCGAAGGTCTATTTAACAATGCTTTGATGTTTGAATGGGTTTCGTGATGGAGGAATCCGCCTTTGTGAAGATATAATCTCTTTTTTTTTTGCCTTGTGTAAATTGTTTCGCCTCAAAAGAGTTGAATATGCATTTCTTTTCATTTTAAAAGACTTAACTGCTTGTAGTAGTGAGTACAGATTTCTTATTTTCATTTTAAATCATAAGTCGAAGATCTAATTGCTTATGTCATACACAAAGATGTGTTTTATGAAACGATTTTAAAATTTAGTAAGAATTTTACTTTTTAGTTTAGGAATCTATTATTATCTGTGTAAATTATTTGGCCTCAAAAGAGTTTAATATGCTTTTTTTTCATTTTAAAAGGCATTAGCTACTTGTAGTAATGTGTTCATATATTTTTATTTTATTTTGAATATCAAGTCGAAGATTTTGCCGATCTAATTTATTATGTCAGGCAAAAAAATGCGGTCCATCATTTACAATTTCCTCAATTCAGTTTATTTGCAGTTACAATAATTTAATTTCTTAAAAAAAATAATAAACGTATGCATAGATTTGAGTTCTTCTGAATAAATTGAGACTAATTTTTTTGTATTATTTCCTGAAATATAGAACCATTACTTGTATCCAAATCAGATAAGCTGGAACTGATAAGTATGCAAGTAAACTATCACTTTTATCGTAGCCATTTCTACGAAACGAACCTTCGGTAGAATGTCCGGCGATGTCTTGGAGAGTATCAGCCACGAATTTCACAAATCAGAGAAATCCCACTTCTT
>BPLQ01009158.1:0-18794 GCA_021605075.1 Caerostris darwini
CCGTAAAAAAGAAGCCCCCTCCTGCCTCGAAATCTGCCAGTGGGCAGACGACCTTGGTCCACGATGGGGCTGTTGCACCAATGAAGATGATTAACAGATTCTTAAGAAGTGGGAAGAGGGCCTTGGCCCACTATGGAGCTGTTGTGCCAATAAAGTAAAAGGAAAGATTCTTAAGGAGTGGGCAGGCGGTCTTGATCCACGATGGGGCTGTTGTGACAATGAAGAAAGAAAGATTCTTAAGCAATGGACAGACGGCCTTGGCCAATCATGAGGATGTTGCGCCAATGAAGAAGGAGAGATTCATAAGCAATGTGTAGCTACTCTTCATTCAAAAAAATTTAAAACGAAATATTTGATATTTATATACTAACTAAAGTGAGAATTTGTTAGATTTAAATACAAGGAAAAAAGATAAATTATCCTATTAAGTAGTTTGAAATATGAAAAGAAATCTGTAATCACTCTTTGGTCAAAAGTTCCACAAATCATATTTAAGAGTGGTATTATAAAAGTCAATGAATATTTTTAAGAAAAAAATTATTAAAAAAAAAAAATACCTTTCAAAATTTTATCTTATTCGAAATCTAAAGAGATTTCGGAGATAAAACAGATTGGGATCTTGATCTATTTCATGGGTGTCAGAATGAAAAAATTAAATATTTTTATTTACTTTTCGTTTCTTCTTCTTCTACCTGTTTGATTATCTCCTAACGTGTTTTATTTCTATCTCCTGACACCGGAGATAAAGACTTGAAGGATGAGAAGAAGCATCAGTCTAGATGAGATCTGTCTTTCCGCAGTCTACATCTGCTTGTTGATTGATATAGCAAGCTTTATAAAAAGAAGGCATATGATGAAATATTTATTTTTAATGTCTTGATTTATTTGGGACTATTCTCATTATAAATAAAGATATTTTGGAAGTTTTTAATATTTTTATGTAAACTCTTAACTCTTACGATTTAAATAAAAAATATTTCCTTGAAATTAGATTATCCCAGCATAACCACGATGGTATGATGATTCTTATTTAGAATATATTACAGGGCAGACAGAAACTTATCCGACTTCAGTTTGTCCAGAGAGAAGAAATTCTTATGAGGGTGGGTATCATGTGAATGAGTGGAGATGAGTATTGCTGAGATCTCGGCATTTGATTGTTGCGTTAAAGAAATCCCAGAAAAATCAACCCCTTGTTGATGCGAGGAACTCTGTTATAGTATCCTACCGGGTATTCTTGTTCTTTAGAACATTGTACTTCTCTCACTGCACCAGTAGGTATGAAATTTGTGTCATCTTCAGCGGATTATATATATTCTTGTTTATTGGCGCAACAGCTATATGATGGGCCAAGGCTATCAGCCTACTGTCAGATTTTGAAACAGGAAATGGTGTCTTTTGACGAAGTAAGGTTGTTAGCCCTACACCCAATAGTCTATAGTCATATTAGACCGGAACCTACCATACAAATTGGATTCTGCACCACTACAAATATCCACGGCACTGAGTGCCAGAGTGCTAGTCACTCGGCTGTCAGGCCGCATATATATATACACATACAAAAGTTAACTTGAACCAGAACTGCCTCAATATATTCTTGTAAAATGGAAACTAATATCTATCTATATATATATATATATATATTACTTTTTCGGTATATATTATTTTTGCTTTTTTGATATACACAGCTTTCATAAAAATTATTTTGACTGTACGTAATACAATGATCTAAATAATAATAAAAATATAATTAAAATATAAAGAAAATATAATTAAAAAATAATAATAATGGGATGGTCCGATATACAAATTATCCATAAAATTTAGAATTTAATGCAAGAATAAAACGCATAACAGCAACTAAATATTATGTATATAAAAAAAAAACTCGTGAAAGAAGTTTAAAATATTGTACATAAAATATCTTGTGAGAAATTTAAATTAACCAATAAGAATTGCTAACTTGCTAAATTAACTGAAAAACTCCGCTTTCGAAAATAATACCCATAATTATGTGGGTAATAATCTGCCCTGATAGCGAAAAACATATTGAATTGCGTAAATAATGTTGTAATAATATTTTTTTCCCAAACAATAAACATGAAAATTAAACAATAAATATGTTGCCACATAATTCTCATCAAAAATTCTAACACTGCACGGATTTTTCTGAACTTTGTGCTGCTATTATCACGTTTGGAACGTAAATTAAAAAAAATGGCGCTGATTTCGAATTCTTGTCAAAGCGAGGCTGTCTTGGCGACATACGAGACCCAATCTTGGCGACGTGCGTCTTGCGGTCTGCAAACCTGCGCCGAGGCACCAGTTGGGTGTTTTTGTTCGGGGAACGGAGCGGGAAAGCACGTTTCCAGGGTAAGAGAACGGCTGCCTTCTGTCGTTTGCATGTCTTCTTCGAACAAACCGAGAACGAAAAATAATAGCCTCCCTCCTTTAAAACAAAAGCAAACTCGCATGATTAAAAAAATGTGTTTAGTTGTGATGCTTGAATTGAAAATTCTTAATTTAACCGAGTTCCCGGTCTTTTGTCTGCTCTGTGTTGTTGTTGTGTTGTGACTTTTGAATATTGCATGCGTATATGTGCTTTCTGTTGTAACTGTCATTTAAGTCGCGTTAACTGATGCAATGATATTTAAGTTGTAAGAATTTTGTTTTTGCAAAAATGATGCAAAAGGGATATTTTTTTAATTTTAATTGTGTTAAGTGTTTTATTTATTTTATTTTTTATTTGCTGATGACGTAATGCATAATTGTTAAAGCTGTAATTTAATATAAATTTGAATGCAATGTAACGAATATTTAATTTATTTTAATGCATTATAAAAGTATTTCATTAAAAAATGTTATATAATAAATAAAAAAAAAATAATGCAATAAAGAAAAAAATTAATAAAATAAGATAATTTAATATAATAAACAAAAAAAAATTAACATAAGGTTTATTAATTTTAAATTAAATTTTTTAATATTTAAAAAAATTACAATAAGATAATTTAATCTAATAAATAAAATAAAATTAATAAGATAATTTAATATAATAAATAAAAACTTCAATATAATAAATAAAAAAATTAATATAATAAATAAAAAAATTTGATATAATAAAATAATTTCATTAAATAAACAAAAAAATATATAAGATAATTTAATCTAATAAATAAAAAAATAATATTATAAAACAATTTAATATAATAAATAAAAAAATTAATATAATAAGATAGCTTAACATAATAAATAAAAAAAAATTAGAATAATAAGAATTTATGCACTAACTGAAATATTTTTGTGGAATTTTTGTTTTAAATAATAGCTTTTTTATCGATAAATCAAACAGGATGTAAAGAACTTTTTTCTGAAATTATTTAAATTAAGTTACATTTGAAAACAATTATAAACTGGCAATATGAAAGAATAGCTAATATTAACTTATATCGGTTCAAATTATATGAAATTTAATGATAATGTATTTACTCAAATAATACAGACTAGTAAATTATCGAAGACCTGGTGGCAGAGTGACTAGCTCTCGGTGCCACAGGTTTCGGCCAGTGCCATGTTAGTTTATAGTGGTTCGGAATCCACTTTAAGCTGTAGGTCCTGATATAATATTATTGTTGGGCGTAGGGTTGACAATCCTATCCCGTAAAAAGTCAACTTCACGAAGCCATGACAGACTTCAATCTATTGGGCTGCATCTAGGGATTGCAATAACGGTATATCCAAAAGTTCAATACCGGTATTCTGTATTTTTTAGATCTTAATACTGGGATACCAGTTTTAATATCGGTAGTAGAAATTTTAGAAAAAGAAAGAAAACACATGTGTTTTTTGTTTTATTTGCCAGTTTTATTAGAAAATGTAAATATCATAAAATTTTTTTTAACTTATGAATTATAACAGTATATAAAGAATCACAAAAAAATTAAAGGAACATCTTATTTATTTAAATCCCAAAAAAGTGTAAATATCACTATTCAGTCTGTGGTACTATTACAACTTTTTGAAATGTGATCTTAAAAAACTTAATTTTGTGCAAACGTTTTGTGGAACGTAATTTTGTGCAAATATTAGAGAGTTTTTGCATACCGTACGTTAGTTACCGTTGGACGTCCGTTAGCTTTTTCTCCCTAGCGCGCATGCTCAGTTTCCTTTGAGCACTCTCTATTACCAGCTGTCGCAAACGCTCTTTCAGCATCTACGCTAGTGGGTGGTACTGTTAGCAAAGCGCGATATACTTTTTCCAAATATTTACCTCTAAATCCCTCATCTTCAAATAAATTTATTTGAAAAGAAATTTATAATTTTTTTTCTGAATGAATATTTATATTTAAATAACGTCTACACTAGTCCATTCATCAAATGTAAGACTAAATTTTTCGCCATTTACTTTTAATTGTATCAGCTCATGTGTCAAAGAATTGCGGAAACCGTTACTATAGTTTATAACAGTTCTTCTTATAGTGTTAATCGATGTTGGTAGATTTTTAATACATCTGGCGGGTAGCGATTTTCTTAATTCAATAGAAGTGCAAAACACTCGAAATGGCAAACCATCTAATGCTGCCAATTTTCTTATAATTTCATCCAAATTATCTTTTTTTGCAAAATAATCTAAAATCCCCGATGGCTTGTGCTTAGAAACTGTACTTAAGTTTGTATCTTCATCGCAATTAGATTCTTCCCTTTTTAACAAATTTGTATAGTTGAATTTGTTTCGCTTTTAAATGCACATTGAGTCTGCTTGTCCTTCCTCCATTCACTTTAATAACTCTCGAACATTTTTTACATCTTGCCACCATATTCTTTTCACCTTAAAAATAATGAAACCAAACCGAAGTATTATCAACTGAATTTTTATGTTCTTTAAAGTTATTCTTATTCATTATTATGAGGTATTATTTATGAGTATATATATAATAAATCTGAAAAATATTTTGAACTCTAAAGTATGATATGCAAATACAATGGGAATAACAAATTCTTCAATTTAAAAAATATCGAAATATTACACACTTTCTTCACAACTACAACCTTGTTTTCACAGATAAGAATTTCTAGTTTTCATATAAGAATTCACAGATAAGAATTCTAAATTTCTAGTAAATACCGAAAAAACGGTATTTAAACTTGTGAATACCGGTATTACAAAATTGTACAAATGGCTCAAAATACCGGTATTCAGGGTACCGGTATATCGGTATTGCGATCCCTAGCTGCATCACACCAGACGCTGACCCCCCCCCTCCCTCTTTACATGAGACCACACGAGTTCTTGGACTTGATCTATATATTACCGTCTACCAAATGGGACAATAAACAACAGTAAATTAGCGAAATAATATTACTCATTTAAAAATGCAATTGATTAAAATTATATTTGAAATAAAATAATGCCAAAGTAACTTACAAGGCATAGTTATTTCAGTATTCAAATACCGAGTACATCCATTTGAGGTCATTTACCTCTGGAGCTTCACTTATGTAGCAGAATCAGCGTTAACCAAAATGCACTACTCAGAGCATGCTACACTAAAATCACATTTTCACATTGCCATTAGAAACGAAGACATCTAAATGCAACATCTGGAGAAGGGACCTGAATGGCCGAGTGTCTAGCGCTCTGGCGCTCGGTGCCACAGGTTTCGGGTTCGAATCCCGGCGGTGCGATGGATGTTTGTAGTGGTTCGGAATCCACTTTAAGCCGTAGGTCCCGGTCTTCTATGACTGTAAGAGCGTCACGGAGCAAAAGTCAGGCTTCTACCTACGGGTGCTCCATCACAACAGAAGCTGCTTCCTTCCCCTTCAATCATGAGTCCATATGGGCTCGTGGGCTTGGCCAGCCAAGTGGGATAAGAAACAACAACAACATCTGGAGGATTCGTGACCTCCTCGAACTTAACTGACGGACTTTCCGGCCTGCAAATTTATTGTATTCAGTATGGCATGGAAGCAAAGGTTAACTGCTTAGCATTATTTTTCGGCATTTGAACTGGTGATCCTCCATGTTCGAATCCGCTAGCGGCTTTGTTGTGGTCACTGCTTTCAGAAACGAGGAGACTCGATGCCAAGAGAGAAAATGTGAGTGACGCATCTCGCATTGATAATGAGATTATCTGGTTTCCAGGCTTTCTCATGTGACATGCAAATGCGGCGCAGTTTCCCCTAGAAGACAGTGGTTAACACGGTGTTCCACCATTAAATTTCTAACTTGTAGATGGGAAAAAAGTAAGAGAAGTTCAGAAGCTCAAAGCATCTATTATCAATCTATTAAGCTTTAAAAAATCCGTATTTATTATCTGATAAAGAAGGAACAATTCGCTGAATTCTGCAGCAATAATTCTTTTTGTATAAATCTAGTCAAAACAGTTTTTTTATTTATATATGTATAAAATGGGTAAACGATTATTTGTTGCATAGAATACGTACAAAAAAAGAAAAAGAATTCATGAAAGTTCAAATCTCAGTAAAACGTATTTGGAAATGGGAGGAATTTCTCATCACGTAATATTTTTATAAAACTTATCTTCTTTCAAGCACAATTCATATCAGTTATATCTTGTTTGGTTTGTTATTAATGAGTGCAATTAATTACGTGCATCACGCTAATAATTCCTTTTTTTTATTTCGTATCTACATCAGTATTTCTGTAAAAAAATACATTGCATTTTTTATTGATAATAATAAACAAGCTCTCTTAAATCAGAAAAAATACACCGTGAATGCTTTTCTTGAGACCAACCTCATTAAAGATGTAGTTTATTTAAAAATTAGAAGTGGTAAATGTTTCGAAAAATTTAAATGTAGAACAATGTCTAACATTAGTTTAATAAAAAAAGTACAAACACACATAAAGAGAAAAATATAGCATTCAATGTTTTCTATTTCATCGCTGTCTAGATTAGGTTCTGTGTCAGTAATGTGTCTAATAACTATCTGCGTTATCTGTACTTAGTATGATTCCTATACACGCTATCTTTCTTTTAGCCTAATCTCTGTGGACATAATCGTAGAACGTGTATCACGATACTTCTTTTTTTATAAACATGATTTTATCTGTAAAAAACAATGCGCTTTTTTATTGAAGCAATTTTTACGTCGGCTTTTTTATTTATATCTGCAAAACGTATTGTTACAAGTTTCATTTTAAAAATGTGCTCAACCAAGTAGATGGGTTGTTGTCAAAAAATACTTGTTTATATAAATACATATTTGTGAGCAAACATAGATATAAAAAATACCATTAAATAAGACGAGTGACGAGTTGGCTATAAACGTACGGTAAAACGGAAGTATACTTTGTTGATGGTCCTCAACACTTGTGAATGATATATTGAAATCAGTCAAGCAAATTAATTTGTCTTTTTTTACTTTAAATGAGTTAAATTATTAATTATTACTGATGAATTTTTCCCATGTGTATTTATTATGGTTAATTCACTTTTTCCCCTCAAAAGAAGATTCTTTGGCATGGAATAACAAAAAGAATAGTAAAAAAAGGCACCTGTTATTATAAATCAAATTTAATTTTTTGCTACACATAACATTCCATTCTTGTAAATAGTTGGGAATGAAACAGGGTTATGAATATGTCGACTAATAGATGTTGTAGGGCGGAGATGTTAGCTTACAGTTAATTTCAAAATAGATTTTATTCTATTGAGTTCTGAAGGGAAAAATTATCGATGGAAATAGCAAAGGTTCCCCACATTTTAACACCATCTTATTAGTTAAGAATGAAATTATTATAAAAAAATGTCTAGTTTGAAACTCATTGATAACACAAAAATCACAATTTATATTGCCCGACTCGTGTCTCAGTAGCAATATGCGCCACTGGCGAGCATTAGGGTAGAAGCTCAATCCACTGGTGGCGTTGGTGTAAATACTGGTTAAAAAAACCAGACGACTTGATGGCGTTTGGGATTTTCAGCGTCTTGCCTCATAAGATAGACTGCCTGGTGGAAGTTTTCCGGGTTTTCTCCCCTACGATATGCAAATGCACAGTACTTGTCCCTAAAAGTCCTCCCGGGTGGTACTTTCCTCTTCTCTCAGACTTATACCTACGGGTGCTTCATCACAACAGAAGCTAACCCTTTCCTCCATCCATGAGTAGACTACTCATGGAATGTCTGTTAAGCACTGCAGAACACTGAGGATTAAACATAACAGGACTTATAATAAATTACAAAAATGTCTTAATGTTGGACAACTCCCAATAAAGCTGCAATGGACTAAAAGACAAAAAAAAAAGGAAAAAAAAGACTGCATTGGGATTAGACTTTTGTCAAAATTTTAATTTTTATTTACAATTAAAAATATTTCACTCTATATTTTATATTAGGCATTGCAATAGCCTGTATAGTTATTATGTTAGGCTATTATAAGTATTGCCAGATTACATAAAATGAAATACTTTTAGTTTTTTGGTATATTTTATTAAGAAAAATATCTGTGCAGAATGAAAGGTTTGCGATTTTAAATAACATAAATTGATTGAATAAAGCAATTATTCTTATTCACGAGTTCTCAATAAATTATTTTTATTCCTTTAATTAGCTAGTATTAGTTTGTAAAATAAACTGAATACTACTTCTTCCTCTTCTTTATTGGCTGTAACAGCCTCATGATAGGCCCATATGATCTGCCTATTGGCAGATTTCGAGACATGAAGTGTTTTCTTTTTTTCGCGGTAGGGTTAACATCCCTATGCCCAAGAGTTATATTAGACCGGGACCTACTTTTTAAAGTGAATTCCGAGCCACTACAAACATCTATGGCACTGCCGGGGCTCGAACTCAAAACTTGTATTAATATTAATATAGTGGTATATTAATATTGTAATTTCTCTCTCTCTCTCTTTATATATATATATATATATTATTTTTGCACTAACATATCTAATAGCGTCAGTTTTTGGCTCCCTCTGATGGCATAAAAATTTGATGGTAGTAAACAGAAATGTTTTATTTAATTATAAAATAATTAAATGATTTTTTTTTTGTAATTTTTTAAGTCGCATTCTTTTAGAAATAAATAAATGATGAGAAAAAGCAAACAAATTTCTAAGTATTCTTGTTTTTAAATTATGCTGGAACGTATGTACAACCATCCATATGTATTTATGTAGATATATTTAAAGGCTTGGATTAGGCACGATGGATAGATGGCACATTGGGTTTCCCCACTAAGAGTACATGGTTCAATAATCCATCAAGCAAAGTTGTTGGAATGGGGAGCCAGTTTGGTTGGGTGTCCAGTATTTCCATTCGATGGAAAGCTCCGCAACCAGGGGTGGGGATGTCGAAAATATTTCCGATTCTTTGGTAACTCATACCAACTCCTGATTCTTAACATCAATTTTAATAATTACCATCTTTACTAACATAATTAGAAAATGTGTGAAACAACTTTTATGGAACTCGTATTGCTGTAAAAATTTTTTTTTGCAATAATAAAGTCTTTTTTTTTAAATCTAATTATTAGTATTTGCACTGATTTAAAAAGATATACTTGTAAATTAAATTTGTTTACAATGTCCAGTGAAAAACATTACTAAAGTAAGGGGTAGTAATGTATTATAGAACATTTGAGTTCAAGTAAAAAAAAAAAAATGTTTAACATTTCATATGTTATAAAAATGTTATATTTATAATTAAATTTGATTATTTGTTAAATGTTATTTTATTTTTAATAAAATAGCATCTATTAGATCTTCTTCCATTGTTTATCTTCTTCTTTTTCTTCATTGGCATAATAACCACGTGATGAGCCAAGGCCGTCTGCCTACTGGTAGATTTCGACAGAGACTTATTTTAGGAATTTACTTATAAAATATTAAAAAAACTAAATAATTTTTTGAATTTAAGGCATCTGTATATTTACAGTATACGTAATGCTCGATATAGAGAAGCTTTCGATTAGGTTTACATAAATACAAATATCTACTATATCACGATAAAATAACAAAACATTCGGGTGTCATAAAGTTAACTGTAAAAAGAAAGGCCTGCTTTGAAAAGTTTTTTTTTCTTTTCGTATAAATTCGAAACGATTATTAAGAATTATATAGTTCTTGCTTGGATTTTATATTCTTCTTCAATGGCATCACAGTCTCATGGCGGACCAAGACCTTCTGCCTACTTGCAGATTCCGATAGAGATGTTGTTTTCTTTTTATGGGGTAGGGTTGCCAGCCCTACTCTCAGAGTTCTACAGTTATATTAGACCGGGACCTAGGATTTAAAGTGGATTTCGAACCACTGCAGGCATCCATGGCACCGCCGGGAATCGAGGCCGAAATCTGTGGTGCTGAACTCAAGTCACTCGCCCCGTTTTGAACTTTACTGAGAACAGACCTTTTTTTTAAAGGAAGGATTTTTGTACACATTCTTTCAAGAACTTTATTCAATTTTTCACGTAATAATATATAATCGCGTAGAATTTAAAAGTTTACTGATATTATAAATTTTCTTTCTGTTTTGTGTTTAATATTTTTTCTTTCATTCTAATGCAGCTGGCAAACACTTAGACAGCTTGTCTTGGATGCCTTAAGGCAAGCGCTGCACAGACGTTACTCACTTTGCATTACTCAGGGGGCGCGTATAACTTGAAGGTAAGTCACGGGCGTGGAGTAATAATGCCCCCGCAATTCTCTACGATCCTATTAGACCGGGACCTACGGTTTAAAGTGGATTCCGAACCACTACAGATATCCATGGCAACGCCGGGACTCGAACCCGAAACCTGTGGTACAGAGCGATAGAGCGCTAGCCACTCGGCCATGCAGGCCTTTGTGTTTAATATATTAACAATAAAAAAATAATGTATTATAACATAGATATGTTCCTGCAATAAAAAAGTTAAGCTCACCATTATCAATGGCCGAAAATAAAATCTCATTTAACTTCACCCAATAAGGCAGATACCTTCATATCCACTACCCCGGAAAACAAAATTCACGGAAAAGGAATAAAACTAGAACAAAGATATTAAAAATATCATATTTATTGATAGACAGTTTTTTTAATAACAAAACTAGGTTTTTGAGAGGCAGCTCTTCCGTTTGGCCCAGATCTCGATTTTGCTTTTCATTAGGTATATAGTTAATGAGCACAAACAAAAGCACTCAATCAAAACTTCGCGTGAGCACGGCGCTGTGGTCCAAAAAACAAAGCATTCTCATAATAGATTTCGTTACTGAGAACTTACTTAGGAAACCTCACCAAAATTATATATATTTTGGGAAGGTTATATATATATATATAATGAACATCTAACGGTAAAAACAAATTGTGCTTATATATATATTTATAATATTTAAATATTTTTTGGAAATGTTTATATATATATATATAATGAACATCTAGTGGTTAAAACAAATTGGGTTTACAAGTACGTTAATTGAACTTAACAAAAATAAATTATTAATGTTTTTTAGAGTATGCTCCATAGTTTCCAAACCAAGTAGAGATTTTTTTATTGCAATAGATAATAGATGCGTTTATTATTAAGAAATATGCATGCAAATGAATTATTTAAAATAAGTTTGATTTCATTTGAAAATTTGGATCCATCTGATTTCATAAGAGAGAAAATTTAATATTCTTGCTTCTATCTTATCGTAAAATTTCATTCTTGTCTATTTATACCTTTGCTATTGTTTTGGAATGCTGGACACTTCAGGTCGATTCATAGAAGAGCTGAGGTGTAGCAGATTCAGCATTATCAAGGGAAACAAAACGGAAGGTTTGGTTCGCCGCTGTACTGTCATTTTGTGCACACTTGGGTTAATTAACCTGAAGTACCGATTGCCAGAACGTTCGCCAATTGGACATCAGGAAGGAGGAAGTGTTGTTCGAATGCAGTAACAATGCGCAATCACAATTTAAAACAAATATTTCAATGGATATCTCGTACACTGTTTTCCTTGACTTCTTCCTATGTGTGTTATATTATTAATAATAGTGTATGGAACAATTAAATGGGACATGACTAAATGACTGTCCTAAACTCTGAATGCTCTTACCCTCCTAGTTCGCCTTCTATCTTCCTAACTAATGTCATATCCTGTATACCTCATACAATATTTTCCTTGACTTCTTTCTATGGAATTAAATTAAAAATATCGCGTATCGAACAAACGCATTAGGTAGACTTAATTTAAAGCAAGGGATTACTAATGGTGTTGCCACCACAGGCGCGGATATGCTACAGTGAGCACGGCAAAAATACCACTTTAATATGTTTTATTCGACTAATGGTGTCTGATGTTTTTTAATACTGGCCATCGTTTCCTAAACTCTAATGTCGTAAATTCCCAGTCCTCCTCCTAGCTTTCTAACTAATGTCTTACACTGGATACTTCATACATCATTTTCCTTGACTTCTTTCTATGGGGTTATATTAAAAATATCGGGGCCTGAATGGCCGAGTGGCTAGCGATCTGGCGCTCGGTACCACAGGTTTCGGGTTCAAGTCCCGGCGGTGCCATGGATGTTTGTAGTGGTTCGGAATCCTCTTTAAACCGTAGGTCCCGGTCTAATAGGATCGTAGAGCGTTTGGGGGGCATCGTTACTCCGCATCCGTGACTTTTCTTCAAATTACACGCGCCCCATGGGTAATGCAAAGTGAGTAACGTCTGTGCAGCGCTTGCCTTAAGGCATCCAAGACCAAGCTGTCTAAGTGTTTGCCAGCTGCATTGGAACAAAAAGAAATATTAAAAATATCGCGTAGCGCGAATGGGACATGACTAATCTAAGGCCAAGAATACCTGCCATTGTTACCATAGGCAAGGGTATGCTACAGTGAACATGGAAAGAATACCATTTTGATATGTTTTATTCACCTAATGCGTGTCTGCTGTTTTTAACATTGGGAATTGCGTCCTAAACTCCTCGTCTTCCTCCTGACATCCTAGCTAATGTCCTACCCTGGATACTTCATACACCATTCTACTTTACTTCTTTCTATGGGCGTTATATTAAGAATATTGTGTATCGAAAAATAAACGGACATGACTGATTTAAAGCAGAGGATCACTAATGGCTTTGCCCCATAGACTTTAATATGCCGCTGTGAACATGACAAGAATATTATTTTGATATTCTACAAATGGTATCTGCAATTTTTTAATATTTAGGTGCGCAGTAGATCTACCTCCGTAGTGCACCTGGTAACACTTTTCAGTGGCTAAAAGATCTACAACTTGGCATTATGTTAGATTAATGAACTCTGTTTCAGCATGTTTTGTTGCATTCTCTGTTCTTTTTTATTTTTCGTTGTTCTTTTTTTTTTGCTGTAATGTTCATAATCTGCCATTGGAAATAAAAAAAAAATTTTTGTTTAATATTTTGCAACGTGTATTAAACTCTAATGTCCTAAACTGCTAGCCATCTTCCTAACTCCCTAACTAATATCCTACTCTGGATACGTCGCACACCATTTTTCCTTGACTTCTTTCTGTGGGCATTATATTAAAAATATCTTGTATCAAACAAATGAATGGGACATAAACTAATTTAAAGTAAAGGATCCCTAATCGCATTGTCACCGTGAACGCCGATATGCTACCTATGCTGTGCTATCATGAAGAAATGAGCGGGACATGACTAATTTAAGCAAAGGATCACTTGTGATATTGTCACCCTAGACGAGAATATGCTACAGTGAACACGACAAGAGGGCCTGAATAGCCGAGTATCTAGCGCTCTGGCTCTCGGTGTCACAGGTTTCGGGTTCGAGTCACGGCGGTGCCATGGATGTTTGTAGTGGTTCGGAATCCACTTTAAGCCGTAGGTCCCGGTCTCTTATGACTGTAAGAGCGTCACAGAGCAGAAGTCAGACTTCTACCTACGGGTGCTCCATCAGAACAAAAGCTGCACCCCTCCTTCCATGAGGGATACGACAACAACAACAACAACACGACAAGAATACCATTTTGGTACGCTTTATTCGAGTAATAGTGTCCATATAGATGTATATTAAATGAATTTAAATTAAATGAAATGCGGCGGAAAATTTAATATATTTTTTATAATAGTTTTGTAATCCCATTTTGTAATAGTTTTCACTTATCTGCCTTTATTATAAATTTTTGACATTGTAAAGACACTTCACAGATACCCTGTATATACATACATTGTCCTCAATAAACCCTCCCTATTTTTGTGCAAACCCTTGTGTATTTTTTCCAGAAAGGGTTCATTGAAAAACCGCGCATCTCGCTACAGTCAGCCAGCCGAAAAAAGGGATGAGTAATGCCTTCTCCAGCGAGCATTAGTTAGAGCGAGGCGAACGGGGGGATCGGCGTCGATCGATCGCCGAGAAAGCACGACACTTCACGGTCGTTGCGCCGGGTAACAGGTGGCCGGGCCCTGAAGGATTAGTTCGCGGTTAAGCTATATTTAACCACCTGATCGGTCATCCACCGGAGCGAGACGCAGAATGGAGATTTGTGTCCAACTTGTTGTCGGCTGGGAGCCTTTGATGTTCGAACCATTTGTAATAATAATAATAATAATAATAATAATAATAATAATAAACCCGGAGAGAAGATAGTTATGATGTAGTAGCGTTGCAATTTTAAATTGAGAACCGATTCGAAAATATCTGTGTTTATAGTGTGACAAACATGATAAATGTGTAGACCAAAAAGTCTTAACTTTAAGTTCGAGGTTTGGTTTGTCGCTCTACGGTCATTTTGTGCACAATTTAGGATAATTAGACCGGAATCTACAGCTTAACACAGATTCCGAACCACTAACAGACATGCATGCCCCCGTCAGGATTCGAACCTGAAGCCTGTAGTACCGAAGACCAGAGCGCTAGCCAATTAGTCATCAAGCCTCCTTAAGTTTGAGAAAGAAGCGAACTCTAAAAATTCCACTTGTCTAAAATGAGAGCGGTTTCAATTTATCACACTTTCCTCCCACTGCCTCTTCCTGGGTAACGTTGAGCCTGCTGTAAATATTTGACACCAACGACGAAGGGCTTACGTAAAAGGGGCTCGTCTTTTATAACTTGTTCCCTGATTAACTTCCCTTGTTCCCTGACATTCCTAAGCCTAGGGATGTAGCAATAGTAAGAATGCGTTTAGGGGGCTTGATAGCCGAGTGATTAGAGTTTGGTGCAGCAGGTTTCGGGTTCGACTCCAGGAGGTGCCATAAATATTTGCAGTGGTTCGAGCTATAATTATAATCACACTGTAGTTCACTGTTAAGAGATTCATAGTTTAACATTTTAATGTATTCACTTTATTTTTATTTATTTATTATTAATTTATTTTATTTATTTATTATTATCTGCAATTTAATTTCATTCTGCTTATTTATTTATTAAATGTTTAATTAATATTCGCGTCATATGGACTTTTTCTTAATTCTGATTTAATAATTTTACTTATTTTTGTTTGGTGACATGTAAATTGCTCTGGCGCTTGGTGCCACAGGTTTTGGGTTCGAGTCCTGGATGTGCCATAAATGTTTATAGTGGTTCGGAATACACTTTAAACCGTATGTCCCGTTCTAATATGACTGTAGAGCGGTGGGCGTTGGGCTGACAACTTTATCCCGTAAATAGAAAGCATCTCCTGTATTGAAATCTGTAAGTAGGCCTTGCCCCACCACGAGGCTGTTGCTCCAATGAAGAAGAACATTTAAATTGGAAAATAAAGGGTTTTTTTTAGATTTTGGGGTTATATGAGATATTATAATATCTATTTTAACTTATTTGTTTAAATTTACTTTCGAAAGATTTCGAATTTTATAATTTTGAAATTTTTTCTTAGCAGAATCTGTTTAAAATTGATTTTGAATATTATTTTAATTCAACCCGTACAATGCTAAACAATATCCAAGTAGACATTAAAATATATTACATATTTTAAATATTAAAGGGAAGAATTTATAAATTTAGTATTAGACAGATACAATTGAATATATCAAAAAAACATATAGAAATTTTTATTGTAAAAAGGAAAATTTTATTTTATTTTAGAAGAAAACAAACCTTAAATGCTATCTTTGAAAATAGAATTGTTAGTTAGCGCGGTAAGCTATTAAAGCAGAACATATTTGAAAACTTCGACTATTCCCGCTGGTGATCATGATAAATCCTTAATACGGAAAGATCCTTCATGAGACTTTAGGAAATAGCATTAATAAATGAGATAGTCAGAGTTGTGACGGTATTTATTCTAAATTGTGATGGCACCAGAGACCCAAATTGGCTCATTAAAAATATATTTTAATTGAAAACTGATCAATAAGCTTCAATATACCAATGAGCAACGCTAAAAGTTCTAATGGATATTTCACATCGACATTTCCGGAGGACTTTTCAATTAAATTTCAATGTTATTAAACGTTCTTTAACTTATTCCATCACAGAAAAAAAAATGTTTTATCTTTTTCGAAAATTATTTATTTTTCTTGCCAAAGATGTCCATTAATACAATTTGAATTCATTAATGCGCTTTTTTTGCGGAATAATTGTTCTAAATAATATTAAAATCGAACATTTTTTTTCATCGAAAGACAAATGATATTTAATTACGGAAACAATAATTAAATAGGAAAGTACATTATTTTTCAATGTACGTCATTTTTACATTATGAAGTTAAAAAATTTCAGTTAAAACATTTTTGAAAAGTAAAATAATTTTATTTTAACATTTTATTTTAATTTCAATAATTTGAAATTGAATTAATGGCATCCATTTTAATTAAAATACGTAACTGTAGGCGGTAAACGGTAGTATATGCATATATAATTTAAAAGTGATAAAGTTATTCAAGAGTAAAGATTATTATTAACTAGAGAATTATTATTAACTAAATAAATAGTTTTTAATGACTTTTAAATAGTTTTAAAATTGAATTTTAAAGTTTTGTAAAAAAATTACTTTACATTTGAAGTTTGATAGACTAGCGCTCTGGAGTTCGGTGCCACACGTTCGGGTTCGAGTCCATGAGTATTTGGGGTGGTTCGGAATTCACTTTAATCCGTAGGTTCCGGAGAGAGTAGAGCGGACCTGTAGAGCGGACTGTAGAGCGGACCTGTAGAACGGACTGTAGAGCGGACCTGTAGAACGGACTGTAGAGCGGAGACCTGACATTCTACTCCGTGAAAAAAGCATCTCATGTTTTGAAATCTGCCATTAGGCAAAGGGCCTATACATACCATGGGGCTACCATGGCCTACCATGCGCCAATGAAGAAGAATAAAACTTCGATTATTAGGTATTGTGCCCAATCATGTTAAAAATGTGGTACGGCTCTCAAAACGTAATATGCAACCTGTATGAGGGTCCGGTTGACCCAAATTCTCCCACCCCTCTCATATAAATTACCCTTTAAATGTTTCGTTTTGTATCAATATTTTCCACTTAATTTATTCTACACAATTTTTACCACTTTTTAAAATTCCTGTTGGTTATTTGATTTTAATAAAATTAAATAAATAAAACCTGAAAAAAATTATCAATGTAATTGAATGAATAAACTTTGAGAGACAGTGAGGCTGTACTTATAACTTACGTAAGATACGTTAGGAGATTTTGCAGAACAAATGTTTTCCTCTAAAACATTAGACACCACCACAACTTACAAAGATATACACTCATGTCCATAAATTAAGAATAATGAAGTTCAGGCAAAGAAAGAGACAGAAGCAAAACAAATTTGTCTTATTTGTAAAGTCTATTTATTAAACAAAAGGTAAAGAGCAAAAAAGATGCTATATGTTTGACATAATTAATGAAAATTGCTTATTTTTACTCCCTGGAGCAAATTTCAGAAAAGAACCTATTTACAAAAAACAGTATAACATGGTTAGTATGAGGGTTAATATGGAGTATGTCCCCCGGACGATGCAATACAGGCCTTACAACGCCTAGGCATGCTGAGTATCAAATTATCAATCTGATCTTGGGGAATATTACACCACTCATCAAGCAATGCCCTTCCGAAGTTCCGGTTGACAGGTGAAAGGGGGTTGACGGGCTGCAATTCGTCGGCCAAGCACACATGCTCTATTGGATTCAAGTCCGGTGAGTATGCTGGCCAATCCATACGGGTGATATCCTCCAATTGAAGGAATTCGTCTACAATGTTTGCACGGTGAGGACGGTGTCGGTAACGGTGTCGTTCAATGGTGTTCTCTTGGTGGTAACGGGTATCTGGCGCTCTCCATATGAAAGTCCGGCTAGAATCAGACTGCAAACTAAACCTGGACTCGTCGAAAAACATCACACAAGACCACTGTTGTGGTGTCCACAATGCATGCTCTCTACTCCAGGTTAATCGCAGGCGACAGTGAGTTGCGGTAAGTGGAACACATCTGACAGGCCTACGAGCATATAGACCAATGTGCCCTAAGCGTCTGTACACGGTCTGCCTTGAAACTATCGTACCGGTAGCTGAAGAGAGCTGACGAGACAGGTCTGATGCTGTGCTCCGTCTGTTTCTTTTGGCAGTAACTGCTAAATACCGGTCCTCATTCGGCGTTGTAACTCGGGGGCGACCTGTGCTGTAACATCTACTCACATTACCATCATCTTGGAATCGTTGCCAAAGCCTGGAGATGACACTCTGGGCGATTCCAAGTTTCTCGGATACTTCCAGCTGGGTACGTCCACATTCCTGTCGTCCGATAATTCTAGCACTTAAAAAATCATCCAAATGCTTCCTTTGTGCCATAACTATGCCGTTATTGCACTGAAAGGCTTTTAAAGTGCTTGTGAACAATTTTACTTCTTTGCCACCATTCCTTATATACCCC